>PVLC010011792.1:0-46058 GCA_004027655.1 Graphiurus murinus
CCACCCTTCCCTTTTTAAAGCCTGTTTTAGTTTGGTTTCTGTTACTTGAAACAGAAAGACTAATAATTATCGAAAATCGGTTTTGAAAGATGACCATCATGACCGTTTCAGCCATTAACAGGAAGTGAGTTTCCTAGACCAGAAAATACTTTGGTAAATACAGCTTTCCTCTGACTTCCAGGCTCCTCTGCCTTTGTGGCATGGATCTATTCCCAGATAGGTACCCTTTGATTTCTACATACTGTGTCCTCTGGTTTAGCCCACAATGTAGCTCACAAGTCACTCATTAATAATGCCACATGTTAGACTTCCACATCTATCCTTTTTTAGCCTTTAATTTTCCAAGAGTCATCTCAGTCCAAGAGGAAGCTATGGGAAACTTTATATATAGATATATAGATATTGCACAGTGTATTCCATGTTTAATAAGTTATCTTCCATGGAATTTATCTGCATTCAAAGTTGAATAATTCATAAGTGACTTGGCACTGTGGCCTCCAGTGAGTGGTGCTTTCTGCACTACCACATGCAGATGGACAGGTTGGTACATACCAGCTTCACTGTGCTCAGAAATCACTAAATAGATCTTTGAGTTTCTTCTTTGGACAAATGAAGTAACCTTACTAGAAAACAGTGGCTCATAGGAACACATCATACCATAATCTGGTATTAAAGAACAGGAGCTACATGGCTAGCAGACTTCTAGTATATGTTCAATAGCTCCACTGGGGAAGGATGTTTTCCATATAATAGCTTTTAGGGTGTGTGAAATGCAGATTAATTTTGTTCCCAATTGCAAAGACTCAAAGATACACAGCTACTAAGTGGTGAAGATAGAATTTGTCTAAAACCAAAGCCTCATTTTTTTTTTTTGCATTATGCTTTGTATTTCTCTAGGTTTTTATTACCATGCACCTTGGAGGACAAAGCCGGGAGACACTGACATTTTGGATAAATAGATATTGTGTAGTTTATGTGCCAGATAACAACTCTGTAACAAACATGAGAGCTTATAGATAATAAGACAAACACAGGTTGGCCTGATATTAATGGCTTTTCATTATCACTGTTCTATCATTTATTTAGAAAAGTATTATATATTGTCTAACTGGAACTGTCAGGTCACATCCTGTTTTGCCTTTTTATGTTTTCATCCACTAATCTCATGTGCAAGTGGACTTGTTTCAGAAAGTTCTGAGACCTAGTCCAATTCTAGTGTAGCTATAGACTGTGCTGGATCATGTTGGCCACCTGGGATGAGAAAACACACCCATTTATCCTAGAGTCATTTTCAGATCATCCTTAGACATCTGGGAACAGAGGGCAAGGTCTGGATTGAAGAAATTTTAGGGCCCCAAATCTGACACTCAGGGAATTAAATATCTTAAAAGACTAGGAAGGGTTACATTCCTAATAAACTGCCCCTCTTTTTTTGGCAACACCCAATGCACTTGGATTTTCTTAGCTTTTGTTACGTGTCCTTGCAGACTGTATATCTTCTGAGAACAAAGATTGTGAAGGTATTCTTTGACTCAATGTCTCAGGACCTAGTTAGCACATGCCTGCCCAATGGTAACCACTAAAAAGTTGTTGAAATAAAAGCATGCTTAAGACATAGCACTCTGTGAAAATGCTGGTAAGTTCTCTTTTCTACAGGTTGAAGGTTGGAGAATTGTACTTGAGAAAAAAGATAATACATACCTCTGAGCAAGGTCTGTCTTTTAAGATGGTGTTTCTTTCTTGGTGAGTAGAAATCAGCAGTCCTCTTGTCTTGAGTAAAGAAGGAAAGATGTGCTTTGTCTTTAGGGATTTTCTGGCTCGACCAATACTCCAGAGATGAATGACAAATGAGGAGTCTGGATTCCATGGTAGTTCCTTCTCCACCTGGGACACTTCTACTTCCAGAATGATGTAGGGATATCAAAATTAAAAATTAAAATTGATGATGACTGACACACAGCTGTTTCCCAAGGAACATCCATTTTCCAAAAGTAGTTAGGAGAAATCACCCTCCAGAGGATGACAGAAGTCCAGAACCTTTTCTCTGATCTTTTTCCAAGGGTGGCAGTATCTAGAGTAGCTTCAGCTCAAGGACTTTTAGCAGTTTCTAGAATAAAGGTATACCTGGGAAGAGAAAAGCAGCTGTTATAAGAAAAGATCTGACACACTCTGGATGGTTTAAGAGGTGTTAGCTTGAAAGTCTACACAGGCATCTTTCCCGCTAGTGCATGAGGAACAGGAAGTTGCAGTCGGTAGCTCCACATTGTGGGAGCAACTTCACCTTCTAGATATTCTATAGCCCTGTGATTACCATTTCCTAGAGGATTCTGCTCCTCTATCCAACCATGAAATGGACCAAACTGCTGTCAGAGTATTACCTTGGTGGTAGATCTTACAAGGTTTATCAGAATGTTTAATAAGACAAGAAATAGGGATATGACACAGTTTCCAAGAAACTGATGCAGGACTGCTGGTGGGATCACTTGCTGATGAGTTCTCTAAGTATGGCAGAATTCCTTAGTGAGTCTTGATGCAGTGCAGACAAATCCAATCTGTGACTAGATGTTAGTCCCATCTACTTACAACTGTTAAAAGCTACTGATATGTGCAAAAATAACTAAAAACATTTTAATGCGAAAACTGGCTTAGATCATTTTTCTAATACACCCCTCACCATCACCATTTATTTTTATTCACAATACCAGATCTTCAGCTTACTGGTTCTGATTATGAATGAGCCACTTAGTTCTATCGAAGCCTATTTGCAAACTCATTTGTTTATTCATTTAGCCTTTCCTCACTCACCAGATATTTATTGAAATCCTGCTATATACTATGACTGCATTCAGGCAAGGGTTAGTTATATCTATGTCACAGAGGATTTCCAAATATAAAGTGAGATAATTTAGGAAAGATAGCACAGTAGGTAGTTAATAAACTTCTACTGTATATGAATTTGGAAATAAAACATACTTGAAGCTGAAGAAGAGAAAAGCCTTTTTAGGGTTTGATGTAGCCAGTGCTAAAACTTTGTTATAGAAACTGGGTCAGACATTGTGCATTACTACTAAAGACTGGTGTGTGTGTGTGTGTGTGTGTGTGTGTGTGTGTGTGTGTGTGTGTGTATGGTGTGTCTGAGTGTTACTGGGGATTAAACTCAGGGGCATTCTACATCTAAACTGCAACACCAGCCCTATTTTTTAAATTTTTGAAACAAGGTCTCACAAATTTGCAGAGGGCCTCACTAAGTTGCTGAGGCTGGTCACAAACCTGCAATCTTCCTGTCTCAGCCTCCCAAGTATTAGGATTATAGGCATGTGCCACCACATCCAGCTTACTGAAAACTTTAAAGATACATTTTCTTCCTCACCAATAAAGTGAGTAATTGTCCAATGGCTAGGTAAAATGAAATTTAAGATCAGTCACCACCCATGGGCATATATTTCCCTAATTTTGTTTTGGAATCCAGTCCATTCTATAAACCATATTCAGAGAGAGCTCTCTTATTAGGAAACCCACCCTGTGGGGAGCATGCTGGAAGGGCTTCCCTGGCAGCCCCCCTGTGCCCATATCACTCTGCAGAGGATCCCTCCTGCTCCCCCCAATCTCTCCACTAGGTTCCTCAGCTTACACCACAGAGCTGGTTGAATGGTGCTGCCTGAAAAACTTATTAGTTCTGTTCCTCTACTCTGTAAACATAGAGCAGAACTAGAATGAAAATTTTCAAAATACCAAGACGTGGGTGGATATCCTAGGGCCACAGTGAAAAGCCAAAACATTCTTATTGGCTGCTTTTCTTGGTGGATAAGTGGGGGCTAACTGAATGTCCCACTGAGAATGGGGGATGTGGTGTAGTTTATAAAGTTGAATAATCCCTCGGTGAGGCAAAGTGAAGGTTTCTCTCAGGAAGCTGCCGACTAATTTGAGGTGGGTGAATTCTTAGGGAGCGCCCTGAGCAATTCCAGCTGGCACGCGAGCCAACAGCCATTTATTAACCAACACCTTGGGGGCCCGCCCTGGTGAGGGAGAAAAACTTAGGATAGTTATGCTTTTTTTTCCTATTCTGCTTCTCCAAGAATCAGACCTTATAGCATTGTTGAGAATAGGGAAAAAATGTCAGAGAATTCTGTATTATAATCAGTTTCTACATAATTCTCCACAGTACTAAAGTAGAGACAATATTCTTTCAGGCAAAAGCTTTATATTCTTCTTTGACCTCAGAGTCAATCTGCAGAAATCCATCCTTTTCTCTGCTTTTTGTCTCACCTGGCCTGGTTGGGTGCCCCTGTGAACATAGATAGCTTCAGATCTTTGCCTTCTCTTCTTCAGTAAGAATTGGCTTCCTAAGAAGATAAAGGGGGACACTTCCAAGACCTATGACTCTTGTAACCATTTCTTTTTGTCTTTGAACAATGGCTTGAAAGAAAGATACTTTATGAAATGCAAAGTGAGGAAAAACTTCTTGATCAAATCCCCAGGGTTATTTTTTTCTTTTTTTAAGTTCAACTATATAAAATTCTGATAAAGATCTTCCGAAGACATTTTTAAGAAGAGTGAATTGCAGAAACATTTATTTTTATAAATCATTTCAGGAAAGTTGGAAAGAATTTGGCTCTATCCTGACAGAGGTTAGTAGAAATAGAATAAAGTCATCTTCACTTATTCAGAGAAATATAACCAAAGAGACTCAAACAATAATAAATCAAAAACTCACTAATTTTAAAATTCAGTTGTATGTGTTTGAAAGCAGCTTTCACATTTATTATGGGAATGGAGGCTATAATTATGAAATAAATAGGAGCAAGGTAAATCCAACAATGTTGCTAATAATGATAATGCCAATCAGCTAGAGTGGCTTATGTTTGCTTTATTTATTTATTTTTAAACTGATATATAAAAACATAAATTTGTATATATTAATGGGGTACCGCATGATGTATCAACATATGTATACATTGTGTAATGTTTAAATAAAGTCAAGTATATATGCATATATATATATATGTGTGTATATATATATATGTGTATATATATATATATATATATATACAGATATATGTAATCATGTTTACCTTAAAAAAAAAGTATTAACACATCCAAGGAAATATTATTCCAACACATTCAATTTTTTTAAGGATAAGAAAGGCAGTTTTGAAAGTCTGAAGTTTTGGAATTTACATTTGGAATTAATAATTTACCTGGTCTAAATGCAATGGGTAAAATTATCTCCAAGAGTGACTTTTTTTTGGGGGGGGAGGTACTAGGGATTGAACCCAGAAGCATTCTATCGACAAGCTCCAAACCCATCCCTGCTTCATTTTTTATTTTTGAAACAGAGTCTCACTAATTTTCTGAGGGTCACACTAAGTTGATAAGGCTGGTCTTGAACCTGTGTTCCTCCAGTCTCAGATTATAAGCATGTGCCACTATGGCTGGCAAAAAGTGCCATCTCTTTTTTTTTAATATTTTTATTGGTGCATTGTAGTTATATATCATAGCAAGGTTCAAAGTGATATAAACAGACATGTACAGAGCACGTGGTGTGTTTCCCCCCAGATCCACCCTGCTCCCCCCACTGGTACATGTTTAATAGTGACATTAATAGTGATACCTTCAATATATAGACATTCCATTATTTGAACCATTTCCTTTATAAATCCTCCTTTTTATTCGGCCATAAAGAACAAAATTATGTATTTTCAGAAAAAAATAGATGGAACTAGATAATATTTTGCTAAATGAGATCATCAGTATCAGAAAGTCAAGGGTTGTATTTTTTTTTCTCACATGAGGAAGCTAGAGAGAAAACAGGAAACAAAATGAACTTCAGATAAATGAAGAGAGATACAAGTAGGAAAGTGGAAGGGAACTGGGGGGAGGGAGGTGGGTAAGGGAAAAAGGAGAAAAAAGTGACATCTTAAAGTGAAACTGTGATCTTACTAAGTGAAGTCAATCCAAGTTCTCACTCACTAACAAAAACATCAAGAAAAACATAAATAGAAACTGTGTGAATCAACCTTATCAGCACGCTAAAAAATTAGTCAAAGGTTTACAGCTACTAAGGAATTAAACAAATTCTGGAGCACTAAAATATATGAAAGGAAAAAAAATTATTAGAGGAGTCCAACATAATAGATGATCAGCCAGAAATAATTACCTACGTTGGAGTTTAAGAACTTGAAATTATTAAGTCTGAGGAATAGAGAGAAAAATAATGATGAGAAGTGAAGAGCCTATGGGAGTTGTAAGATACCATCAAAAGAACAAATTCTGATGCATTATGACAGCTTCAAATGTAGAAGGGAGAAAACAGGCAGAAAGAACATTTGAAGAAATAATGTCTAAAAACTTTCTAAATTGGATAAAAAGTATAAAATCTACAAATACAAGGAACTAGGCAAACTCTATGTATAATAAACTCAAACTGACCTGAGCTAAGACTTATCATCAAGTTGTCAAAACCAGAAAACAAAGACAGAATGTTGAGATCAGCAAGAGTGGAAAGACTAGTCACATACAAGAGAGGCTCAGTAAGATCATCGACCGATTTCTCATCAGAAATCTTTGCATGCAGAAGGCAGTGGATGCTACATTCAAGTGCTGAAAACAAACAAATATACAAGAAACTGTCAGTGAAGAATTCAGTATCTGGCAAAACTATGCTTGAAAATGAGCAAGAAGTTAAGACATGTCTAGATAAACAAAATATGAGGGAGTTCATTACCATTAGACTTGCTCTATAAGAAGTGCTAAAAGGAACACTTTGGGTGGGATGAAAGAACACTAGACAGGAAATAGAAGCCATCGGAAGCCATAACAATCTCCAGTAAAAGTAAACACTTGAGCAAATATAAAAAAAAATAATTTGGTTTTTGTGTGGTTCAGTTCCTCTAGTAAACGTAGATTAACTCATAGCTGTACATGGTGGAGCACACTTGTAATCCCAATATTAAGGATGCTGAGACAGTAGGATCTCAGGTTTGAGGACAGCCTCAGAAAGTAGTGAGAGTCTCATCAACCTAGCAAGACCCTGTTTCAAAATAAAAATAAAATAGGGATGGGGGTGTAGCTTGGAAGTAGAATGTCCTTGCCAGTACCACACACACACAAAAAAAGTAGATTAACTCCAATTTTTGTTTCTATACTATCTTAAAGACAAATTTATAAAAATAATTATAAATATATTTTATTGGGTACAGAGTATATGGAAATGCAATTTGTGACATTAGTTATTTAAAGGAGGATTAGAACTGTATAGGAGTAGAGTGGTAGGCAATTGAAGTTAAGTTGGAATCAATTCAAATTAGATTGTTATAACTTTAGGGTATCATATGTAGTCCCCATGGTAACTACCAAGAAAATATATATGGAATATACACAAATGGAAAAGAGAAGAAAATCAAAATGTGTCACTAAAAAAAAGTCAGCTAAATAAAAGAGAATAATAAAAGAAATAAGGAACAACAACAACAAAAAGCTATGAGAGAAAAAAGTAAATGACAATAGTAAATCCTTCCCTATTAATAACTACTTTAAATGTAAATACATTAAACAGTCCAGTAATATGACAGAAATTGGCAGAATGAACAGAAAATGCTGGTTCAATCACATGGTGTCTACAGGAGACCAATTTAAATCTAAAGACAATAGGTTGAAGCCAAAGGATGGAAAAGGACATTCTCTGAAAATAGTAACAGAAAGAGTTGGAGTAGGTAATACTAATATTAGACAAAATGGATTTTTTTTGGTCTAAAACTTTTATAAGAAACAAGGACACTACACACTGATAAAAAGGTCAATTCATTAAGAAGATATAGGGATTATAAATATATATGTTTATATGCCATACAACAAAGCCCCCCAAATATATGAGATAAACACTGATAGAATTGCAAGGAGAAATAATCCTAAAATAGTTGGAGATTTAAATACCATACAATGAATAAAGAATAGTTCAACCAAATCGAAGATCAAGAAGAAAATAAAGAAATTGAGCAATAAGCCAATTAGACCTAATGGACATATATAGAACATTGTATCCAACAACAGAAAAAATATACATTCTTCTGACTTACAATAGAAGATTATCCAATACAAACCTTTTGGTAGACCACAAAATGAGACTTAAAAAATTTAAAAAGGTAGAAGTCATACAAAGCATCTTTTGTAACCGCAATGGACTGAAGCTAGAAATCATGACAGAAAGGAAAACTGGAAAATCTACAAATGTGTGGAAAATAACAATATTCTAACTTACTTTCTTTCTTTCTTTCATTCATTCTTTCTTTCTCTCTTTATTTATTTATTTATTCAGTGTGTGTGTGTGTGTGTGTGTGTGTGTGTCTATCTGTCTGTCTGTCTGTCGAACTGGGGATTGAACCCAGGGGTATTCTGCCTTCAAACTACACCTCCAGCCCAAATTTTTATTCTTTATTTTTTAAATATGGTCTCACTAAGTTGCGGAGGGCCTCACTAGGTAACTGAGGCTGGCCATGAACCTGAGATCCTCCTGTCTCAGCCTCCCAAGTACTGGGATTCCAAGTGTGTGCCATCACAGCTGGCTAACATCATACTTTAAAACAAACAATAATTCAAATAAGAAGTCAAAAGGAGAATTAAGACTACTATAAGAGAGATGAACATGGAAACACAACATCAGAATTTGGGGATGCAGCTGAAGGTAGTGCTAAGAGAAAAGAAGAAAGATTGTAGCTGGGTCCAGTGGCACATGTCTGCAATCCCAATACTTGGGAGGATGAAACAGGATCATTCAGGTTCAAAGCCAAGCCTAGTAACTTATTGAGATGCTGTTTCAAAATAAAAATAATAAAACAGGGCTGTGATATCTACTGAAATTTTTGTGCATTTCTAAATTGGATTGAGTTGAGTTTAGTGTATTTCAAATACAAGTCCTTTATCAAGTATGAAAAAAAAAACAAAAAAAAAAAACAGGGCCGTGTACCTCAGAGATAGAATGACCCTAGTACTATGAAGGAATACAAGAATGGTTAAACATGTGAAATCAATCAATGTAACAGAATGAAGGAAAAATAACTATAAATCCCATGTTTCAATGATGCCAGAAAGAAAGTATAAATGAGGCCCAGGTATCATGGCACAGAGACAAGTCAGCCCCATTATGCCTTGCCCCGAATTCTATGAACAGAATTGGGAGCATAAGAAAATAGTTCTATTGTATACCACTAAAATTTTAAGAGGATCTGGGCGTGGTGGCACACACTTGTAATCCCAAGATTTGGGAGGCTGAGACGGGAGGCTCCAGGTTCACGGCCAGCCTCAGCTACTTAGTAAGGCACTCCGCAACCTAGTGAGACCCTGTTTCAAAATAAAGAATAAAAAATACACCTGGGGGTATAGCTTGGAGGTAGAATGCCCCTGAGTTCAATCTCCAGTACCGCAAAAAAAAAAAAAAAAAAAAAAATTTAAGAGGTTTATTACATAATAATCAGCCTCATTGTTTCATGCTTACAAATACACAGAGATGTCTATTCAAGGTTCACCAAAAATGATTTCTACTTGTATGAGGATCACTTGGTCTTTTTCTTTTTATCATTCATTTTATCATCTGTAAAATGAGATAATAAGTAATATCTCCCTGACGATGTGGTTGTGCCTATACAATAAAACACTGCATGTGGAAACACTTAGTAAACTCTAAATTGCAGTAGTGATTCTGGTTGGTGATAGCAGAGTTGTTTGCATAGATGATGGTGGTTAGAGACTAATCAGGCAGGCAGAGAATGGCGGCCATTTGCCTATAATCCCAGTACTTGGGAGGCTAATACAGGAGAATGGCAGTTCTGGGCCAGCCTCTGCAATTTAGCAAGGCCCTTAGCAACTTAGAGAGATTCTGTGCTAAAATAAAAAATAAAATAGGGCTGGAGGGGTAGCTTGGGGATAGAGTGGTTCAATTCCTATTACTTAAACTAAACAAACAAAACAGATTAATCAGACTACATTCAGTGTTATCCATGAACATATAAGCAAACCATACATCTACAAGAACATTCTCAAGTCTATGCATTGAAGAGTGCTCTGTGAGGGACAGAAACCTAAGACAGTCTTTGTCCTTGAAAACCTGAAAATATCATTCAAAACATAACATTTCAATCTATGATACATTAATCTACTTTGCATATGAGTAAAAATCTTAAAAATGGACCCTGTGGTATGAACTTCAATTTGCTGTGGAAACTCAGAGTTGAGAAGAATCCATATGGCATTATGAAGGAGGGGACTTTTTCCCCTGGAAGAAGGAGTGGGCATTCTCTGGAAACAGTGGTGACAAGTTGGTGCTGAGAGGGGACTTATGTAACCAAAGGAGAAGAGGGGATTGGATAAGGTGAAAATGTTGGCACAGATGTGCTTCTAGGTTTGTGCAGCATAACATGGGGATGTTCCCAGGGACGCCGTTTCCAGGGTCAACTGCCTGCTTTGTACCACAGTCCTGTGGAGCCCTCTTTAATCTGCTTCCAAGGCCTCCATTGCTTTCATGCTTGAAACAGAACAAAGCAGACAGCAGTCTCTTTCTCTACTCATGTGGGCAGTGTGAGCCATCCCCTTGCTGGGCACACGACTTGCATTCTAGAACTTCATTTCTTAATCAATGGGGAAATGAGAATATGAGAGAGTTAGAAATCATTTTCCCCACAGAAGCAGTATGACAAATCACTATTAAATCCCCAGGATTCCTTCATGGAAAGTTATAAAATCCAGCTTGTATGGCCCATCACAGGTGACTTGGGGATGGGGGGAGGGGTGTGGAAATAACACACAAATTCTCTTTTGGACAGTCGTGTCACTTCTCTTCCCAGGGCTGAAATGGTAGCAATGGCAGTAGAACACTCTAGATTCCTCGGAATCATCCTGTCCTCCCATCCCCTCTGCCCCGGTTGTTTTCTCTGTTTAGTGACATTTTGTTACTGAGAATTTTAGAAGATCAGGTCAACCTCATGTGACTCTGCCAGGTCTTCATGGCTTCCTGGTCATCCCTTTTTTCTCTTTTTTTTAGATTTTTATTTATTTTTATGCTTTTACTGGTTAATTGTAGTTAAACATCATAGAGAGGTTCAAAGTGCTACAAACATAGGTGATCACAGCACTGTGTTTTGTCCAGATCCCACCCCACTCAGCGCCCTTGCCTGTCCATATTAGTGAGTTTGGTAGTGATATCTTCATATATGGACAACATTATTTAAACTGTTTTCTTCTTCAATTGCTCCCTTGTCCCACCTTCCTCCCCATCCCCTTCCACAATTCCACTGGTCTCTTTCCTCATTCATTTGAAGTCCCTTTTGTTTCCTAATTTCTCTCTAGCTTTCGTAAATGCAGAACAATGGACAGAACTAGGGAATATCATGCTAAGTGCATTCAGCCAATTGCAGAAATCCAGGGCTGGCCACTCCTTTTCTTTTTACACTTGCTTTCAGGGAGTGATCATGCCTACTTCTCTTTCACCCAGAGCATTCCTGGTTTCATATCACCCTCTTCTCTTGCAGGCCACAGGCAGGGCTTACTTCTTCCTTTCCTCAGTTCTCTGAGGAGGAAATATAGTCCTTCTATGATTTTCAAAGCACTTCTATATAAGACTACCCTAACGGAGGGCAGGAGGAGGCAAGACAGAAGGCAGGCAGACATGAGGGTTTATACAAGGAGCTAGGCCTTGGTCATTCTCCAGGCTTCAGCTCTGTCTGTCCCAGGCACAGCCAGAAAGGTCCAAAGCTTTCCTTCCTTTCCCTAGAAAGAACCCTAGGCTCTGTTTATGCTAAAATGCTCTGTATCTGCATTGCCTCTGACTCATTGCTCTGCGCATTGTCTCTGTCTTCTAAGTGACATTGGGAGGGACTGTGCCTTAGAGCTACCTCGGAGGAAGAGTTGGCAATAATCATAATTAGCGCTGTCATTGACTAATTGAGTGTTTTCTCTGCTGGAAACCAGACTGAGCTCAAACTTAATGTAACAGGGAAATTAATGAGCACCAGGTACCAGGGCAGAGACCTTTATATACATTGTCTCATTTAATAGTCCAGCAACCCCACAATGTAGAAACCATTAGTCCCTTTCTGCTATAGGAAGAAAAGAAGAAACTGATGTTCATAAAGTGGCTCACTCATTCAGAGTCCAAGACAATCCTCTCACCTTCAGGCCTGGTGGAAGGCCTTGGCATTCCTTTTGAGCCTACTGCTCTTCTCCAAGGAAGTTATCTGAAAGAATGCATTGTAGCAATTCCCTGTGTGGCAACCAATTCTTCCTTTCTCCCTGCTCAAATCCAATCCTAACCCGAAACATGATAGGCCCTGCCAAACCAGTGCTCCCCTCCCTCCATGGGGAGAAGTGAAGTCCAGGCCATTTTGGTGGTGGAGTTCTCAGAACACAGACGGGACTCCGTAATTGGGGTGTAGGAGAAAGATAAGGGTGATCTCTGGTGCCACCAGGTGCCAAAGGAGCTGGATGCTCCAGCTGCCCATGGGAAAGTGATCATGAGGATCAAAGGAGATCAAGCGAGTAGACAGATTTTTAAACCCTCAAGTAACAAAGAAATATAACAATACTATAATATGTCATATTTCTTCAACCTTACAATGCTTTTCATATTTTAAAGTTTCTGAAAACCAAGTACATCTCACAATGTATAAATCCATCCACTTTGGTAAGAGATATTCCTTCCACCCACCTGAAAGGTGCCAAGGTGAGTTATAATAGATGGCTTCTTAGAATCAAGGAGATTCCATAGAGGTTAGTCTGACATCCCAAAGTGAGAAGGCTAGAAATGAGACTAAGGCTGTTTTCTGCTTAATAAGAGTATAATTTGAAACATATCACCCTATTTGAGACAGGTAGTGGGATAAAGTTTGTACTTACTGTCACACCAAATCAGAGAAGAGAAATAGAAAGGGCAAATCACCCCAAAATTTCATGAGAAGGCAATAAAAGGAGGGATAAAGCCAACCTTACATAATTGGGCCTTGAGCAAAAAGTACAAATGGAAATCTCTTGGCATTTCCTCTTTCTCTTCTCACCCCAGCTCAGTCCTGCAAAAGAAGGGATTTCATAGGCATGCATGTAAACACACAGGGCTGAATACTCAAACTATATACACTGACCCCAATAGTCACCTCTGGCCTAGATGTGCCACATCAGTGGTACAGTTCACCCTTCAGTAGAACTGGGGAAATGCTCAATCACCCAAGCTCTGGACATATGTTCTGAGCAGGGAATTCAAGGATTCTAGTACTTGGAGCCTGGACTCAGTTCTAGACAAAGGAAATAGAGCTCTCTGACCCTGGAAAGCTAAAGAAATCAGAGTCCAGAATACTGTTCTTCCTTTTGACACCAACTGCAAGTGAGTTTGGGGGTTCCCAAGACCATTCTCAATTTTGATAATTCCTTAGAAAGATTTATAGAACTAACTGAAAGCTGTTATACTCATGGTTATGGTTTATTATAGGAAAGGATATAGATTAAAAATAGCCAAGGGAAGAGATGCATGTGGCAGGGCCCAGAAGTGTTCCAATTGTAGAACTTCTAGTTGTCTTTTTCCCATAGAGTCATGGGCAGCATTAATTCCTCTTGGTGAGGAAGCATAGCAATCTGCCAAATAGGACACCTTTCCCAAAGTTTGGTGTGTAGAGTTTTACTCGAGATCAGTCATATCCATAGCTGATTGCCCACATTATAGAGTCACCCAGAGGCCCAGCTGAAACTTTAGTTTCCATCCCTTCAGAAGGGAGAGAAAAATAACAGGTAGCCCAAAGTCTCAGGTTAAAACAAAACAAATGAAACAATACCACAATACTTTTCCTAGAGACCACTTTCCAGGACAGTAGGACAAAGATTACATGTCTCTCTTACAGGTAAGGTTAATTCTGTCTTATATAGCCTCACATCCTGGCTCATTGGGAATCAGAGTTATCAGAAAAGGTATAAAAGGATAAAGGGGCCCATTAAATGTAAATTTTAGATAAAAAAATGAATAATGTTTTAGTGTAATTATGTCCCAAACACTGCATGAGATATACTTATACAAAAAAAAAAAAGTTTGCTGTTGTGACATAGCTCTTTAATAGCTGGATCTTGAACAAGGCTGGGTCTGCTGGAGTCCTGCAAGACAGATGATTCCAAAAGAAGGAATGCGAATGCGTGGCATATCCTACTTTTCATTATTATATTCTGGAAATTTTGGGTGCTTTGGGTTTTGCTTTTATATTAATTATAAAGGAAGTATAAGTCTGTAAAAATTCCTGTTCTATATGCCTCATTGCAAAAAAAAATAGTATAAAACAGTGACTGACAAACAATAAAACAAATATGCTTCTTCACTGCATTTGGTGTGAGCATATTCTCTCGACCTCATCTCATTCCATACCTGTTGAGGGACCCCCGACCCCACTGCCTCGAGGACTGGACCCCAGCACTGTTCATCTGAAATTAGAATTTAAGTGAATTTCTTATATTTTTACCCACTAAATCTGGCAACCTGATAGGCAGGAACAAGGATAGAGATGGGCCAGAACTGTGCCTTCTACAGCATAGACCTATAAAAGTGGCTTGGCTGTCTGACCCTAAGTTTGGATTGAGCAGCGAGGATATCTATAAATTTCGTGCAAACCTAAAGCAGAGTTGATGATAGATGAAAGTCAGTTCCAGGGGTGCTAGCCAGAGATGAAAATTCAGGGCAGGAAAAGTTTAAAAACAAAACTGAGGCCAAAACTACCACACTGACAAGGAGAAAGTAGCCAGAGGAACAGAGGAGGCTTGGTCCTTCCAGACCCAGCACACTGCCAGAGTGTGTTGCCAGGAGTCAGTTTTGGATACCCCTGGCTCATCTCTGCTGACATCTCTGTGGATGCAGGTATGCTTAGGTTTACATTCTAGTTTTTTTTACTGACTAGCCATTTTCCTTGGGAGGTTACTTTATTATTTTAAAACTGCCATTTCCTCTTATGTAAATTGGGAATATACCGTGTATCACAATTTTGTTTTTTGAGACCTGATCTCACTAAGTTACACAGGTTGGCTTTGAACTCACAAACCTCCTGCCTCAGCTTACTCAGTGGCTGGGATTCCAGGTGTATAACACCATGCCTGGCTTACACAATTTTTTTAGAGAGAGAAATTGAGTTAATTTATATAAAGCATATTGCATGGAATAGATGGTGATGCAAATGTACTTTTTTCCCCTCCATTTTTAAAAATGAACAACTCATTCTCTTATGAAGGCATCCAGTTAGCTGAATATGATCTTTGCTAAGTGTTTTAGTCAACTTTCTAAATGCTATGACAAAAACATATGAGAATAGTAACTCAGAGACTCATGGTTTCAGAGGGTCAGTCCATGGTCAGCGGGCGCCAAGGCAGAAACATCATGGTGAAAGGGTGTGGCGGAGAACAGGTGATTCATGGCAGATGGAAAGCAGAGAAAGAGGGAGGGAGGAAGGGAGAGAGAGAGAGAGGACCTCGAACGAGGCCAGATATATATATATATATATATATAGTTCCCAAGACCATGTTTCCAATGACTCACCTTCCTAAGCCATGCCCCACCTCTGAGCCTTGATGCGATGGGACATGCTTTCAACACATGAGCCTTTGGGGGGACATTACAAACCCAAATCATAACACTAAGGAAGTCAAATAATAGTTGGTTACAATCTCCATCACTGTTCCAAATCTTTGCAGTTTCTATGGGCTTCAAAGAGAATACTCATTAGCATAGAGAAAAACAATATCTATATGGGAAAAAAAGGTACCAACATCCCACACTTGATTGTGTTTCTTTGAAACCACTGCCCCCAAACATCAACCATTTAATATTACTTGTGCTATGGCTTTTGTTCCCAAGCAAGATATGTATTCTGAAAGTTCATATGTTCTTCATCAAGACTAATCTTCAATCACAAAAGGAAAGATCTCAAAAGCATTTGAGTTAATACATTCCTCTTGCTAATGTAACCAAAATATTCCAATGTTTTCCCTTAATACTCTCAATTTACAACTAGCAGACAGATGCTTCTTCTCAAAGGCTTTCATAAATCTTCCCATATGAGATGAAAATGAAGGATTTATTCTTGCCCATCTTTTAATTTTACTCAATACTCAATGAGTTATTCTTACAGCTGGCATTTCAAATGTATTAGTAGAATTTATCACTCAAAGGCTTATGCAAGGACTAAATTACACTAATGAATTGACTATGAATTTGAAGCCTAACATGAGGCCAAATATTTTCTGGCTTCATTTCTGTATCTCAGCAAATGGCTTAATTTGCTCCCTACTTATCCATTACTGCTAAATTGTCTTGCTATTATTATAGTAAATGGTTGCAAACCCTGGCTTGCCCTAAGGCTCAGGCTGAATGGAGTGGAATGAGGACATTTACTATAGACAGGAAAGGTAAAAACCTGCCATTCACTCATTTTTACTGAGTTTGAGGAGGCAGGAGGGGATCATAGTCCAACCCTCCTTTTTTCAGTACCTCTCATAGTCGGCAATTCTTAACAGCTGGCATTTCCAATATATTAATGGAATTTATCACTGAAAGGCTTATGAAAAGGTTAAATTACACTAATGAACTGACTTTGCATTTGAAGTTGAACATGAGGCCAAATATGTTCTGGCTTAGCTTTTTTTTTTTTTTTTTTTTTTTTTTTTTTTTTTTTTTTTTTTTTTTTTTTTTTTTGTATCTCAGCAAACTACTTAATTTTCTTCCTACTCACCCATTATCGCTAAATTGTCTTGCTATTATAGCAATGCCTGCTAGCAGTGTTATAGTTAAGAGTCTGTGCATGTTTTCATTATAAGAGCCTATTTTCTGAGATTCAGACTACATGGGGAAATATGGAAGTCTCCCAAGGCTCTCAAACTTTGCTGAAATTAGTGCAGCCTTAAACTTTCCCTGTTGTGCATATTTTAAAAAATCAGCCTTTTGAGAAGGAGAAGTCAGGTGTTTTGCAAAGTATCACTTTTTTCCCATGTTCAATTGTATACCAGTTTTAATTTATTATTGTCATTGTTATTTAGTGATTCTGGGGACCAAACCCAGGGCTTTACACATTCTTGGTAAATGCTTTACCACAAAGCCATGACCCAAGCCCTAGCTTTAATTTTAGACAAATTTGTTGATGCTTATTTCAGCATCTCCTCATTTTTCTTCCCATGTTCATTTTTCTATATTTTAGTGAAAACTTTTATACTTCATATATAACTATGATTTTATCCCTGATAATCAGCCACTGAACTGGATTTAATGAATAAAAATGGTAAAGGATGCTTGTGTGTTTGTGTGTAGGAAGGTACTAAGGACTGAAACCAGGGACACTCTACCTTCAAGCTACACCCTTACTCCATTTATTTTTTTATTTTTTTATTTTTTTTTTGCGGTACTAGGGATTGAACTCAGGGGCATTCTACCTTCGAGCTATACCCCCAGCCCTATTTTTTTTTATTCTTTATTTTGAAACCGAGTCTCACTAAGTTGCGGAGTGCCTCACTAGGTAGCTGAGGCTGACCTCGAACCCGGATCCTCCGGTCTCAGCCTCCCGAATGCTGGGATTACAAGTGTGCGCCACCACGCCCGGCTCTCCATTTATTTTTTAATTTTGAAACAGAGTCTCACCAAATTGTTGAGTCTTGCCTCACACCTGTAATTCTCTTGTCTCAGCCTCCCAAGTACTGGAATTACAGGTGTGTACCACCATGCCCAGCAGGAGATGTCTTCTCAAAGCCTTCATCTTTGAAGCCAGGAGTGTTGGTGCATGCCTGTAATCCCAGTACTTGGGAGGCTGAGACAGGAGAATCACAGATTTGAGGACAGCCTCAACAACTGGGAGAGACCCTCAGCAACTTAGTGAGACCCTGTTTCAAAATAAAAATAATAAAATAGGACTGAGAGGGTAGCTCAGAGGTAGAATGCCTCCAGGTTCAAATCCCAATACCACAAATCTTTCATCTTTACAACACAAATGTGTCATTGAAGCTTGTGATATATAAGGCATTCTGTATTTCTGTGGGAAGCTCAACTCTTTCTGATATGAATGCAAAGGAATTAAATCAAATAATCAACCACAATCCCTTAAATTCCATTACACGTGTAGTGAAAAGATTAAAAATCTTGCAAGTCAGGATTAAATTTGGGAAGAAGGAACCACGAGAGAGAAAAAAAAAAAAAACCCAAAAACAGTTGCCTTTGCTAAACATCTGGAAGCTCTGAGACCCTGAGAATCTCTCTCTATTCATGTGTCAGTTTCCAAAGGCCTTGTAGTGGCCTCCTGCTGCTGGGAGATCCCATTCCAAATCTTTTCTGTCCTTTGGACAAGAAGGGGTTGCCCTTCTTGTCAGCTTTCTTTCAAAGAAAGCTTAGTCATAAATCCTTCAGACATAGTCTGAAACATGTCTTCCTTAGCTCCCACAAAGCAATGTCCCCTAAGCAAAAGGCTTGGAGGTGGAGCCTGCATCATTACAAATTCCTCCCACTTGCGAGACTCCAAAGCTCCTTTCCAACTTCTCACTGCTGTGACTTGACTCTGGTAGAAACTGTGCTGCAGTGGAATGATTGATAGTATTTCCTTGCCTTTCTCAATCAAACACAATATTCTTCAACTTTTCTTCTGCAGCAGGACATACCCAAGATAATCTTCCTGCTGGTAACCGCCCCCTCATCTAACTATTTGGCCATTCACCCCATTGCAAAAACCTCACATACAAGTCATCCTCTGTGATTATAATTTATCCTTTGTGTTAAAAATTGTGAAGGAGGAAGGAGAATATATATATATATATATATATATATATATATATATATATATATATATATATATATATATATATATATAGCAAAGGGTCAAGTTGTATTGGATGGGAAAGCAAGGTCTTCTCCATAGCACCAGGACTATTCTTTGGCCTTGATGCTCTGAGCTTCCATTACTGTCTCTCTGAACATTCCCCAAGACACTAAAAATTATTTCACTTAAGATTCACCAGGAAGAAGACCTGTGAATTTATCCAACCAATTCATTTTCTTTTTGATACACGACTTTCTGAATAATCTCCCAGTTCCAGTTACTCAAGGGTATCCTGTAGACCCAGCCCAGCACATGTTGAATCTTGCAAACTCACAAAATCAACTGCTTTTTTCAACTGGTGCTAAAGTTTCACCTTTAGTTACAAGATCTTCCCATCATTTATAGCAGTTTCACTTTGCACATGAGAATGATAGAAGGTCCTACCTATGCACTATGCTTTATACTCACAGCTTCTGTTTTGCCTTTAATTTTTAACATAAGAAGGAAAACAACTTTCTCAACTGTTAGGTTAAATTAAACAGATGGTACAGTGTGCCAATCTCAAGTTCAAAATGATTTCTCATTTGTATGTGCCAAGAATAAAAAGCAGAAAGCAGCCATGTTTGTAGAATCCTCTGGCACAAGGAGAAAGATCCCAAACTCGCCATTCCTCAGAGGAGCTGCTGAGTAGAGACATTCAGACTAAGACTGGGCTAAGGGGACCTCGATTTCTCACTTAAAAATTTTTCTAAGTGCATTTTAAAATTGTAATTCCTTGCAAGAGTCTGCTCTAAAGTATTCTAAAGAGTAGAAGACCATGTTCTTTGGGTCTGTTTTGTTTTGGCTTTTTTACCTTTTAGAGGAAGAGAACCATGCCATCTCTGATCCTAATCTGTGGCAATTAGAGAAAATTCCAAAGTCAAAGGAGATGAGGAAAGGCCAGAGAGTCAGAAATGATAAGCTATAACCAGTGATCGCTCCTTCAAAGTTTAACAGGAATTTCTCTCTCTCTCTCTCTCTCTCTCTCTCTCTCTCTCTCTCTCTCTCTCTCTCTCTCTCCTTCCTACCTTCCCTCTCCTTCCTCCCTTCCTTCCTCCCTTCCTTCCTTCCTTCCTTCCTTCCTTCCTTCCTTCCTTCCTTCTTTCCTTCCTTCCTTCTTTCCCTCTCCTTCCTTCCTTCCTTCCTTCCTTTTCTTCTTGGCAAGTATCCTTTGCATTTTGTAGATATATTGGACAGAAAAGCTGCCAGTTGTCCACTCTTTTAGCTCTTTATACATATGAAAATAATATTTGCATATGCACATTGGGATACAAAATAGCATGCCCTAGTTCTAATGGCAAGTTCTACCAAGGAAAACAAGATACTGGTCCATGCAAATGTGATGTAATTATGTGACAGTAGAACAAAGTAAACAATATGGTTAATGTGTTCAAGCTAATGTTGAAGCCTGTCGTTTCGATTTTCCATTTCACTTATTTCTTCAGTGGCTTTGGGAAATTATGATCACATTGCCTATGTATTGGTGAGGGATATTTTGAACTACATGCCAACAAAAGCCAGCCCTTCCTACTACAGTTCTTCTCCAGGCAAATATGTTAACTATTCAAGGAGGACACACACACACACAGACACACACAGACACACACACACCTATACACACATATGTATTTTCTGGTATGACTGAGGAAATGAGAGGCTGCATGATTGGCTAACAGTTCAAGATGATACCATCAAATGAATTATAAAATACCCTTCAAAGATATCCTTCTCCACTTTTCCCATTTAAGGTCCTCTATTTCCTGTTTTTTCTCTTGTTGTTTATTTTTTTAAGACATTTCTTCTCTTTATTCAATCTCTCATTCTCTTCCTTCCAATAATCCTGCAGAAACTAGGTCAAATGCCATTTCTTAATCCCCTATCTTCTCCTAAGTCTCAAGTATTTACTCCCTCCACTGAATCCCATAGCATATATTCCTATATAAAGATACTAGGAAATAATAAAATGTGGTGATTATAAGCAGAGTCAATTAAGATGTAAAGATCTGGACTTAAGTACTAGCATGACCTCTGACAATTACAGCTATATGAAACCTGACAAATCATTTAATTTCTCTAAGTATTTCCTCCTCTATAAGAGGAGGACAATAATATCAATTTATAGTTTTACTGATATGGTCAAATAAGATAATATAGTATTAGTATAGTATAGTATTAGTATTAGTATAGTATTAGTCAACTATCCTATTTATAGAGGATATGTAATAAATGCTAACTGTCAATATTCTGTCAGAGTACTTTCTACTTCCTTCTTGAATTCTATACCTAACTTTATATCCACCTCCCATTTCTCTACTAGATTCTAAATTATCTAGACTGGGAATCAGCTCTCTTGTATCTTTTCCTTTCGCAGAGTTCCTATGACAGTGCTTTGCACTAAATACATTTTTAAAAAATAAATGAATGGTAGAGATTTTGAGCTAACAACTCATGTTTTCCTGAAATACATAATTCTTCAGACTGCAGTGGTGAGGCCAATGGTTAATAAGTTTCATGTTCTAAAAATGCAAATGAAGAGACCCAAGAACCACAATGATTAAGTGCTGGAATTGAGGACATTCCAGGGGATAGTAACATGTAGGTCTCCATTGATCTATAAGCCCTCAAAAGGCAAAAATAAAAGTGAAGAAAAGTCTATACTGAATCTGTGAATAACAGACTGCCAGTCATTCAGACTGTGAGTTGATTCAGTGGTATCAAGGTTTTTAAAATACCAATGTTTTGTATAAAGCATGTGGTGGTTGACAGAATGAACCATCATAAGAACTAGTTGTCACTCAAACTATTTTGGATTAATTGCTAAAGGTAAGTTTGTAGGCAAAGTTTTCTCATGTTTTCAACTTCTGAGAATGAGTAAGAAGTACATACAATTTAACAAAAATAAATGTGTTATTTATAGATTAAATGCTTAAAATGTGTTATTTGTAGATTAAATTAGGTGATGGTCATTGCATCATTCTTACAATGTAAGATAGTGTTAAAGGTCTAACTATTTTCCTATACCTCAGAGGGTTTTAATCTCAGTGGAATGGGAAAACTTAATTTTTCTCAGCATTTAACATTCAGGAGGCTCGTAAAAAATTTATATATATAATATATATCATATATATATATGATATATATAATATATATCATATATATATATGATATATATTTGAAGCTGTCTACTGCTACGTTTGTGTGACTTTTTATTGTATTTTTTTTCTCACTCTCCCTCTAAGAGAATTATTTTAGAAAAATCATCTGTAATTTAAAGAAGTATTATACATAAAAGAAGGGTACATGGTGCCATCTGCTAAAAAGTGTCAGAAGGCTCCCCATGGTGAAGCCCACAGCATTCCGCAGTGTTCAGCATCATTACTTGAGGGACTCGGAAAGGTTTCTCCTCAACACTGTCAAGATTTTGCTGAACAGTTGGCAGCACTGAGATTACTTGAAGCAGCTCATTTTGGTTATAGCCTGAAAAGATTTCTTGTTTTGATGGCTCCCTTTCTAAGGGGCAGGCAGGGGAGGGGGTAGGGGCAGTCTGCCACTCTAGAAGAGGGAATGAGCCCTTATCCCAGACACACTGGAGGAGTTCTGGAAGTAAGACATCTGTTCTAAAGACATTATCCAGAAACAAGGCATCTTTAGGGATCCACTTTGGTAAGGAACTATACTCAAGAGAAAAGGGGAGCAGAGTAGAAGTTAGAATTACTAGTTTAGTTTCCTGACTTTTACTACCAATATCTGCTGTCACAGGAAGATTTTACACTGAATCACCACCTGGACTCATATTGATATCACATCCACATACATCACACACACATGCACATACACACACACACACACACACACACATGCACACACATATGTTGTGCACAGCTAGTATGACTTCTTTCAATATTACTTCTCATCCTTTGTACAAAACCCTTTTGTGTTAACTTTTCACCATTATGGCAAAATACCTGGGGAAAACAACTTGAAAGAGGAAAGTCTAATTTTTGGCTCATGGTTTCAGATGTCTCAGCTGATGGTTGGCTGGCTCCATCATTTCTGGGTCTGTGGTGGGATAGAACATCACAGCAGAAGGGCATGCAGGAAAAAAGCTGGTCATCGGGTGTCCAGGAAGCAGAGAGAGGGAGTGGGAGAGGAAGGGGCTAGAGACAAGTTACACCCGTCAAGGACATACCCCCACCGACCCACTTCCCCCACGGAGGCCCCATCTCTGAACCTTTCCACCACCTCCCAACAGTGCCACCAGCCAGGGGTCAAGCCTTCAATACACGAACTTTCGGGGGACATTCCAGATTCTAAGTATAACACATTTAGTAGTCTAAGTTTTCATATCAAAACATCTCACCAATAATTTAGTTTTTTTTTAAATTTTCAGTTTACTCCCCCCACCCTGTCAGCTCTTCTATCATCTCACTAATCTTGACTATAGCATCTTAGCTCAGCATCTCACTAATCCCTCTGCCACCTACATGTGTCCTCTGCTATGCATCTAGTGCCTATCTAGTACATTGCTCCAGTTTTCACATTTCAAACCTGTGTATCTCTCCAGAAGATGAAATTGGAGATAGAAATTGATTATGCAAAACTACTAATAGCAGCGCCATTCTGTTTAAACAGGTATAGGAGGCTTTCATCTCTATCTCCCAAGGTCCCCTTTGCCCTCCTTGCTATTTTGTAATGCTACCTGAGTCACCTCCATGAAGGTTTAGGTTCCACCAAACACATTTAAAAACCAGGGGATCCGGAAAGAATCACACCAAGAGCTATGTACATGCATGAATGTTTGTATCACATTGGATCTCATTATGATGTATAATTACAGTGCACCAATAAAAGCAAATTAAAAAACTCAATGGTCTATTCTCTATCTGTAGCCAGTGTTCCCACACAGTCACCAAACTTACCTTTTCAGTTAAAGTACCACTCATCTACACCCATGGATTAAGACAACTCCTTCACTCTGCATTCCCTCAACTACAGCTGTGTTGCTTTGCTCTGTAGAACAGTGCAGCATGTGGAAAATAGGAGCTTGATATCAAGCTTCCTTAGGACAAAGCAGCTCTACTTTATTCCTCCCCTCCCCATGATACTTGTATCATTGCCAGGGGCCTGCATAACAAAAGTCCATTGAATAAAGAGATATTAGAGTTGTTTTCTTCCAAAGGTTTCCATTTAGCCAGAGTGGCGGTACACACCTGTAACCTCAGTACTTGGGAGGCTGAGACAAGAGGATCACAAGTTTGAGGCCATCCTCAGCAACTTAGCAAAACCCTGTTTCAAAGTAAAATAAAAAGGGCTGGGGGTGTGGCTCTGAGATAGAACATCACTGGGTTCCATCTCCAGTATCAAAAAAAAAAATTTTTTTTTCAAGATTTCAATTTGAAAATTTCCATAGGTGTGAACAGCACTGTGCACCAAAGGCATAACTCCTCCTACCATCATTAGCTAGCAGTGCCAGTTTTGTTTGGACGCTTAAATCCTGGCCACTGTCTTGATCCTGAAGGAGAATCTTAGAGGATGAAATTAGAAGCATGCCAAATGGCTTTTCAATTACCCTGGGGTTCAGAGCTGAGGACAAAGAAAAGCCACAACTCCATCTTTGAAAGACAGCCACCAATAATTGGGGCCACACAACTACTAGGTCTTACTGAGAATTGGTTAGAAAATGATGGATGGTCCAGCCACATCCTTGACCATAGCTTATATTTTCCTAACCACCAATTTAAGCAGAATGTTGGAGCAGGGGAAAAGAAAGGAAGTAATGAGAATAAGTGTGACACAACCTTGTGAATACAGTGTTTTTGTGTTAAGAAGCTTTTTTTCACCACTTTCTTAAAGCCAAAAAATCACTTGTAACAAATGGAGAACCTTGCACATAAGTCTCCTTTTAGATATGACTTAGGTAGTGAATTTGCTCCTCACCTTTTTATGCATAGGGAACTATGAGTTGAAAGATGGGAGGGTAAAAAGAAGAGATGTAGGATACAGTCGACCTCCCCATTGTCAGACATGGCAAGGAGGCCTGAATTTCTCCTGGTTTTAGTGGACACTGAGGGAGATACCTGAACGGGGCCATCTTGCTAGGTAAGAGGTTTGCTTGACAGGCAATGGAATGCCAGGAGAAAGCAGCTGTGAAGTGTACTGTAGACACTAGGAGTTTGTTGGTGGATGGAAAGTGGAGGAAGACACAGAAGGGGCAGGCCCAAAAGGTCCTGCAAGAACTTACCTGTGCAGCCTGGTATTTGGATAACTGCACTGAAGTCTTTAACAGGCAACATTGGCCAGAGATACCATTTTATTCAGCATTCTCACTGCTGTGACCCAAAACATAGGATGACCACAACTTAGGGGAAAGAGGATTTGCTCACAATGCTGAAGGTTTCAGTCCATGTTAGGCTGTGCCACATCTATGGCGCTCAGGACATGGCAGCAGAAGCAGAGAGAGGGCAGGGGTGGGGATATATATAATCCTCAAGGCCACATCCCCAGTGACCTACCTTCTCCAACCACTTGCTGCCTGCCTGTTACCACCCAATAAATCCATTAGTGCATCAGTGGATTTGTCCACCTTTGAGAGCAGAACTCTCATGATTCCACTATTTCACCTCTAAGCATCAATGCATGAGCACTTCCAGCGGACATTCTATATCTAAACCACAGCAGGTGCTATAATTACCCACAAAAAAGGAACAATAGTCACGGAAACAAGTCAAGACATGAGTGTTCTTTTCCCAGTGGCTTTCCTATACTGTATAGGAATCAGGACTTGAAAAAGGAAGAAAACATTGACATTCAAATTAAGGTGTGTTTAATGCTAGGCACAGCCCTAAGCTTAGAGGAGGAAACAAGATGAGATATGAGAACAGAGTTGTAAGTTGGACTTAAATGATGGCTCAATTGCATGCTTTTTGACTGTGAATTTAAAAAATCTGTGCTACAGTTATATTCGAATATCTTCAGAATGCAGAATCTGAAGCATTACATGATATTAAAATGTTTGATAAGTAACCAAAGAAGATTTACTTATGCTCAATGTAGTTGATGATCTTACATAATTTTAAAACACTACATTCAACCCTTCAGATTGGCAGTTTATGTCTGATAAGAGCAGATAGTTTTATTTAACCAACACATCCCCTAGTACTAATAACAGAGAATACTGAATATATACAAGTGCCTTCTTAGAGATAGGTGAAAATTAATGGGCACTGCATACAATCTCCTTGATATGGGGGATTGCAGAAGCTAACATAAACAGTGTGGCTTTCCTCTCTGGGCCTCTCAGGGTCCACAGATGACAAAGCAAGGCACTGCTGAGAAGTTTATCTTCCAATTTGTTTGTCATTCTTCAAAGTAATCTCAACCTTTCCCAGTTTATCTGAGGTCAAAATACCTCCTGTTTAACAAACCAGGGTAAAGGGCACAGAACGCTACTGAGGCCATGCTGGATCTGTCTTTAATGCCTCCATCCACGTATCTTTTCTCCCCTAAGATAAATGTTTCTGTCAGCATGACACTCTTATTCTGGTTTTAAGCCACTCACCGCCTCCTGTTACGACTGCTCCTGCCCACTCTATCCGTCTGCCCACCATAGACCTGGTCCAGCTCCTACCAGAAGCCCAGCCCTGCCGGAAGATAACCACGTCTGAAAATAGTGTTTATCCCGGGGCTGTTTATACTCAATCACATAAGTTGAGAAACCTCGTATCAGAAACCCCTCATCTTAGAGGTGTGTCTGTGTGAGTGTACGTGTATGTATAAAAAGACATTTCAGTTTTCAATAAACTGTTTACTGTTCAAACATTAAATAAATGTAGAACTGTTTTAATCAGCTGAACAAATATTTAATGTACACTCCAGCATAAGAGCTATGTTTAAAAATATCCTCTATGCTGCTAAGACACAGGGAATTTATGGAAACTGGTGACCTAAAAGGTAAAACAAACATTGAGAGGGAAAAAATGAAATACATAATTTTAAATTTAAACTTATTCCTCCCTCCTTTATTAGCTTCCAATAGTATTTCAGCTAGTTCTCTCTCTCTCTCTCTCTCTCTCTCTCTCTCTCTCTCTCTCTGTATCTCTATCTCTATCTCCCCCTTTCTCTGTGTGTGTAGTCTTAGGAAGTGCTGGTTGTATTACAAATACACTTATATTTTCTAGAACAGCTAGTGGTTGGGTGACTAACAAATTAATTTCCAGTAAATTGTTATGACAAAGGAAAACACAGCAAAGTTCATATTCTTTCCAGGACTGTGTTTCTGGAGTAAATGTTTGTTTGCTCCTTAGGTTCCAAACACCAGAGGTCACTCATGATAGGAGTAGCCAGGTTTCAGTCCACAGCTGTTGGAAGGGATTATCTAAAATTCTGACAGGAAATGCTAAGTTCTTAGAAAACATTTAATTCTCAGTAGATTCTGTGTAAATATCATAGAAATTTGGTGGGAGGTATGCATTTATTTTAAAATCTTTTACTAAGATACATAGGGAAAGACTTTAATAAAATGAAGGCCATACTTTTTTTGCTAGTAGCACTTTTAGTTGTATCTGTGAAAAGAACAAGAAATAAGTGTCTTAAGTGGCTGGCCATGTTTTTCAAATCTTACTGTTCTGCTATTCCCACTAGCCTGACTTGGTGAGCAGACTTCTTATATAGGGCATCTTCTGTGAACTGGGTCAGAAGAGAGGATTATAATGGAATCTACAATGGTTGTTTGTGGCATTTATTTCTCTTTCTCTTACACAAAGTTATATGTAGGAGCCATGTGATTGTGTGGCCACAGGCTCATTTTGGTCAACTACTAGAATCCATCCCACATCATTGAAAGAGAGAGAGAGAGAAAGAGAGAGAGAGAGAGAGAGAGAGAGAGAGAGAGAGAGAGAGAGAGAGAGATGCTGGGAATTGAACCCAGGCAGGTTCTACCCCTGAGCTATACACCCAGCTCTATTTTATTTATTACTATTATTACCTTTTGAAACAGGGTCTCCCTAAGTTGCCTAGGGCCTTGCTATGTTGCTAAGTCTGGCTTCAAACCTGCAATCTTCCTGTCTCAGCCTCCCAAGTATTGGTATTACATGTGCCACCATGCTCAGCTCATTGAAAAGATCTTGAACAGCAGATTTCTACTCTACTGACCAGATCATCTTTGTAGTCCATCCTATTTGGCATTCAGAGATTTAAAATACCAGGTTTATCTGCTTTCAAATGCATGCCTTCCTTCACGTAGATTAGTTTCCTTCTGGTTTACAATAGATATTCATCAAGTATAAAACTTGAAGTTTTTTAGTCAGTTTGTTTACCATTTTTTTGGAACATGATGCCGCCCACATGTTTAATAAGGAAGTTTCCTACTGGATTGAGGAGGTAGCTCAATGGTGGGGCATTTGCCTAGTGTTTGCAAGGATATAGGTTCCATCCCTAGCACCATACACAAAGAAAAATCTAGAAAGGAAAAGGAGAGGGGGAGGAGGGAGAATACATACAGTTAGTTTTCTGTTATTGGTTCAGAAAGAATTGCTTCAACTTTAGTTGGATTCCATGTCATATCTCGTTCCTTCTAATCCAATGAAGATTCATTCTTGTGTCCATGATCACTGATAAAGTCATTGTGCTTCTGAGAAGACAGGGAAAATAACACTTCAGAGCCGAAGTTCAGCTGTTCATAACCATAATGAAGAGGAACTGGAAGCTGAGAATTAAAAAGAGAAGAAAGGAAAGGAAGCTACTTAGCAATCAGAAGAAACACAGTGTTTATGAGATCATTAGAAACCCATTTGAAGTGCTTTTTCCTAACTAGCTTTAGCAAAAAGGAAGTTGTTAACTTAAGTCAATGAATACAACCCTAGATCCGCATGACTCTGAAGCAATTAATGCACCTTAATGTCATAATGAAATGGTTGGAAATTATAAAACGCCTCTTCCACACTTTCGGCTGCTTTTCCATGAGGGGCTTTGATGTCTGTGCTGTCAGACAAAGCTGGCTCTCATATCAACAGAAAGGTGGTGTGCTTGGCAACGGATCCACAGGCATAAAAAAAAACTAGGAAATTAGAATGTTTGCTTATTTAGCTTGAAGTAGAGCCCTGGCCGCAGCAATCTCTGAAGCTCCATGAAAAAATTGTCTGGTGTTTTCAGACATACAACATATACATATGGAGACAGCGATGCAATGCAAAGGGTCTCCATCCTGATGTGGCGTAATTCAGGCTATTTTTCTCTCCCTCTTAGCTTGCTCTACTTGATTTGAGGGTACCATAACAACATACTAGCATAGTGAGGTGGTTTAATTCAGTCTTACTTCCCTTCTGCATGCCAGCTTTCTATACCTGAATATGGATATCATATTAACATACCAGTCACATAATGATGGCTTATCTGGACAGAATAAAAACCTTAAAGGTAGGTTCTCCCTGTGTTTTTCAGGCCTTGGGGTTTTGCATTATCAGCCTGGAGAAGAGAATTTGATTTTATTCAATATTTACACTCGCAATTTCCCAGTTGTAAGATTCATTGCAAACAGTAATTTCTTCAGGTTTTCTCTCCACCCTGCTGGTTAATTCAGTGTTATCATTTCACCTCTTCTCCAGCCTGCAAGCCTTAGGTGTAAGACAGACCAACCTTCTTTTAATAGTCATTACCATGACACATGTCATTTCTCTTGGCTTCCCATTTTTTAAAAATCAGGCTTGAATTGAAGGTGATCCAGGGCACAAAAAGGTTTGTGCAGGGGCTGTAATGCCTAAGGCATATCCACATTAGCCAGCAAATGGTCCTTCCTTGTAGTCATGTAGGCAGGCTTACCTGGAAGACCTGTGACTCACCTGAGCCACTCATCGGATTAACACCGCTGTGTTCACTGTGCAATCCTGGAGAACTGGAGCGCCTAAGCCCACACATTCAGCAGGCTTCGCAATTGCTCTGCACTGTAGATTGGGAGGGAACTGCAAGCTATGCTGTCTTAACTACCCCTTACTTTAAGCCCCAGTGAGTCTCTCCGCAGGGCCAGGAGATGCGCGCCTGCGCATACCACTGCCCCTGTTCGGTTTTACTCTCCAGCATATCCCAATGGAGTAGGGCTCTGACCAGACACAAGCATTACAACACACTAGTAAACATAAACAAAACACCCCACACAGCCCCGGTGCTTTTCAAGAGCAGTGCAAGCCCAAGGGTCAACGATCTCGAGGAATCTCACCAAACAAACGGAAGCTGTGTTTGCTCCTCTATGAAACACAAGCAGCCCAGGTTTCCCAGAGGCTTTTCCATAGCAGGTCCAAAATAAACGCCCAGGGATGGGGGTGGAGCGTCCTTACTTCAAAGCATTCCCCCAGTTGCTCCTGGAACAGGAGCTCCTTCAGGATTTCCCCCCACAAGAAAGTACTCCAGAGCTTGCAGTTTCCGGATTAGCTGTCTTTATCTACTTGGAACGGGAGAGTCCACAGCACTTAAAGTTTGTTTTCTGTTGATGTTAAACAGAGCGCAGGTCTGCTTTGCTCACCGAGGCTCTGTTGAAGTTGAAGCAGCAATAAGAATGTGGTAGCGTGGGGCCAACTTGGAATGGATTTGCCTGTTCTTTTGCATATGTGTTCAATATATCCACGTGTTTTAATGTCCCAGTCTTCCCAATGGGTCAAAGTGTTCCTTCTCAGAGCTCTTTTCAGAAGCCAAGAGGTCCCCTCCTTGACAGCCTGTGATAGAGTATCTAGGAATTCACTATGATTTCAAGATCAGCTATCATTTCTTCAGTAAAAAAATATCGAGTCAGCAAGTATGTATTTTCTCTAAGTGTAATTTGGCTGTGAAAGGTGGTAAAGCAAAAGAAGGAAGAGTTGGGGAGAGGTAGGGAGGGGGAAAGCAGATGTTGGCTTGATGATTATTTATACATGTTCAAAGTTTGAACTTCATTTGAGCCAGTTTAAATCCCTTGAGCTTTCTGGTAGGGAGGCATCCCAATGAATAAACTCACTACTCATATTGGAAAATCTCCACGTTTTCTAAAAAAAGATTTAAATTTAGATGTTGTGCAGCTCTGCTTTCAGAGCAAAATGCAATAAAAATTGAAAATATTTTAGTTCAGATTTAATTTTACATTTCCCCCCTTGTGTAAAGTAAGACTTTTATAGGCATTAGTGGTCTCAAATCAGTACTGGAAGTGGGTAGGGTATAATATATAAACATTAAATTAGTGATATGGTGAGACCCCTGATTCAACAGTGTCTTTAAATTTGTCCCAATAATATTACCTTAGGATCTTTTCCTTGGAGAGAAAAACCATTGTAAGAGGGACACAAAAGTGTGCAAGATATATTTCATCAGGTGGAGGGAATCTGGCTTTAAACCTACAAATATCCACATGGGAAGTCATCTGATAGTGAGCAATTCTAAAGACTAAAATCTGCCTGAGGATTCAAAGAACAGACATCCAAAGAGGAAACTCAGGCTGGTCCAGTCTTCTGACCCTTGTAAGCCACTGACCTCTCACTACACTAAGATACGTCTTTCTTAAAGAGCAACAAGGCTTATCATTTTTCACAACTTATTTCCCTGAACTCCATTTCCTGTCAGATGATATTTTCATCCACATCATAACTAGATTGTATGATTACCTGGTACCCAGACTTTACAATAGAGCTCTGCAGGCATTTGAGAACAACTTTAAAATCAGCAAAATCAGCTTCTCACAAGTAAACAACTCTTATTGGTTATGAAAATTTCACTTACTAGTACACTGCATTTTTGGTGACTTGTGTTTTTTAACATTTTTCAAGATTTGTGATTATAATCACTTATCATTTTCCACCAATAAATGTTGTAATAGTGAATACACAATGGGAACCAATCATATATATAGGCTCCAAATATATATAGATATATATTTAATTTTGGATTAAATGAAGATAAAAATGTTATATAGCTTTAATGAGAGAGGTAAATTAATATGTGAGTGAATGCACACATTTTCATGTTGTGATCTTTGCTAAGGGAATTTGCTAACTTAATTTATAGTCACTTGGGATGTAATAATGAAAGACGAATAATCACTTATTCATTCAACACACATGAAAACTCAGCTATGCATCAGATGCTATAAAGGAGGTTGTAGTCTGGTGAGGAAAGCAGGAATGCAAACAATAATTGTATATGTACAGTGACTGACTCCATAAAAGAGTCCTGTATGAGGTAATATGAGAAGACAGAAAGGAAGAGACAATCAGGGAAGGCTTCACAGCAGAGGTGTTCTTTGAGCTCAAGTTTGAGGTGTAAGTAAATCTTAAACCAACAAAATGTACAAAGTGTCAACCATATTCGCAGACGCAGTATAGGGGCTCAATTAGTGTAAACTCTCTTTTTCCTTCTGCTAATTACCTTTTAAGTTGTGGATAACTATTGCTAAAATGTGCCCAAATCTTTCAAACTTCAACTTTGCCAGCCACAGTCTATAATTAAAATTTCCCCATATCAGATACAAAGCTTGAGATATACTAAACCCTGAGTGATAGCTCTGTTGCACTCATAAAAATGTATGTATGATCCAGAAAGATAGCCATGATCCTAGTCTCTCCTTTGTATGGTTAGCTATACCTGGTATCTTACATTCAGTTCTGGGTACCAAGTTTTCATAGGGACATGGGTAAACATAAGATAATGACAAGACAACAATGGAATTTTGAGCTTTGCATATAAAAGTCATTAAGAAAAACTGTGAATATTTATCCTAAAATAAAAAGAAGCCCATTTAGCTCCTCCTGATAGAAAATATGCCATGTGGAAGACAAGTTTGACTCATCCTGAATATTTTTAAGTAATACACCAAGGCTAGGTACTAGATGTTGTAGGCTGATAAAATTCAGCTCAATTTTGGGAAAAAGCTTTCTAATGTTTACACACTCCCAACAAATTCAGAGTAGGCAACAATCTGGTGGGGTCTTGGTGGGATTCACTCAAATATCACATAACTGCTTTGTCAGATATTTAGAAACCTTCGATCCTTTGATATCCAGTATAATCTAAATTTTTGTTTTTTACTTTGTTTTTCTTCAGCCACTCTTCCTCCAATCTAACAAAAGAGTAATGGAAAATATCAGGTAGGTAATTACCTGAAAAATTTACACCTCAATTGTATATGCAATATCTCATTATACATGTACAAACAGAAACATTTTTGTGACTTAAGTAATATTCGCTTTGTAATATTTGTACTGTAAATGAAGGCAAGAATTCCTTTTTATATTAATTGACAGGCTTTGAAAAATATCCCATAGGTTTGGAATGGAGTAAAGCCCTTGCAAAGATCAGAAGGCAATGTCCTACAGTGAGAAAATTGATAGCATGAAACAGCAATTCTCTTTGAAGCTCAGAGAAGCGATCCACTGAGGAAAGTTAAACACACAAAAGTCAAGATTTGCCAACTATGGGGGGGGGGGGGAAGGACTCAGAATCTGTAACCAGTTCAAGCAAAAGCCTAATTCCTAGCAGTGGTAAAATGTCAAGACTTGACTGAGGAGAACTAATGACGCTGTGCCTTCCTCCCCCAAAGCTTGAGTCTTAAATGCCTCTTGTAGCAACTGGTTAGCGGGCTCAGAGGACCCCAGAGGCCAAAGGCCATTTGTGTAAGTATCTGTGGAGCTCACCCTTGGACACTACCCAATGGCACGGTGTGGACAGAGCCTGCAGGCTTAGTTGCATAGAGATAATCAAACAATAACAGCAACTGAAAGCAAATTTCACAAACACACTTTTGTGAAGGAGCCCAATAGTCTGAGATTTTATTTACGAAAATAATCTGGACAAACACTCCTAGAACAACCCCTTCCCCCACCCCTGACACCCTAGCCTCTCTCTTGTTTAATTCAGGTAACATAATATTAAGTATTTTAAAGTTAACAATTTAGTAACATTTAGTACTTGCATAATGTTGAACAGCCACTCTATTTATTTAGCCCCAAAGTGACTTCTCATCTGCCTGCCTTCCCCACACCCTGGAAACCATCCATCTGCTTTCTGTCTGTATGGATTTACCTTTTCTGGATTTCATGATATGGATAATACAACATATGATCTTCTTTCACTTAATCAAATTATTTTTAAATTTTGAAACAGTTTATACAATTTTGTACTGTGTTTCACTTTGGAATTCAAAGTACCTTATTTTGTATGTCAATAACTGTACTCTGTGTGTCTCTCTAGAAAGAACATTAACCCCCTGCCTACTATTTGAGCTTCACAACAGTTTTAAAAAGTGGGCAGAGATGATCTTATTATTACATTTTATAGGTGAGAATATTGAGACAAGGATACCCCACAGGAAAGTTATCTGATGCACTCTCATATCCTTGTTCCAAAGCCCTTTCTACAGCACCACATGGAGGTCCTACCAGAGTTCTTACTAGCACACCTCACAAAGCCTTCTAACCCTCAGAAGATATCCTAATATAGCCTATCATCTGTAGTTTAAAAATTTTAAAAGTGTATGTGAACAGAATGAATGAAAACAGCTTTTGGGTATCTCCATACTATTTGTATTCAATGGAGAGCTGTTTTTGACAGATTACGGTTCTATATGACTAGAAGTAAACTCTACTCACAAGACCCAGGCTCTGTTCCAAGTTCAGATCTTCACTTGGAGTCACTTGGAAGTCAGCTCAGCTGTTCACAGCTGAGGGTTGTGTCTGGATGTTGGCTTTGACACTGTACAGTAGAAGGCTGAATACAAATGATCCCTAAGGTCTCTTCCAGATCAAAATTCCATAACACTTATCTAAGCGCCAGCTTAGACTCAACACTGCACTCATCTGCTCTATCTACACATGGTCAATCCAGTTATCTGAAAAGCAGATCAATCAAAAGATTTGTACACTACTATAAGCCAATGGTCATTCCATTTTGCAAAAAATGTTCAAGAAATTGATTCTTTATCAAAAAACTATTCCATTCAGATAATATTGATTAAATGACTTTCGTGTAAATAGACAATTCATAGAGAGACTTTGATAATTTGATGATATTCTTTCCAGTACAAAGTGGAATTTTAGACAAGCTGTTAATTCCATGGTAGAGCTGTCCACATTCCTCACTCATGAATTTTACACAATTAAAAGTCCTGCCAAGCAGCATTTTTAGCATGTTCATGAGTGCATGTTGTTTTCAGCTTGGTGCTAAAATCCATCTTTTTACTTGCCATTGATCAAAAATTAATATCTAACTTTTGTTATGCCTCTGCCATTGGTTTTCCTGGATCAGGTTTTATTTTTGACCATGGCTTCTGCAATGCACCCAGGACTGGAAGCTGTCAAATTCAACAGGGCTAGACTGCCATCTAGAGACCAGAGTTTGAGTTCCAACATCTTGGTCCTCAGTGAGCTTGCTCTTTAACAAAGCAGCAGTCTGCAGAATGAAGAAAGTTGAATTCACTTGGGCAAAATAGGAGGAAGCCCTGAATCTAGAGGGGACAGAGTCAAGAGCAGAGTGCTTGAGCTGGCCCAGTTCTGAAGGTCCTCTAGTCACTGCCGGTTAGATGGCCACTGGAGACATTAATGACAAGTAGACAAGAACCCTTCTCCATGGCTCAGGAATGATCCATGTAACTTGGAATCAGACACTGAGTTCCATTTGCTGGGAGTGGACATTGCTTTGCAGGCCAGGTAGGATTTTTCAACTTGCAACACCAATGACAACGAAAGAGTTCTTCTCCCCAGAAGCAAAGGCTGCAGAAGTCTTTAATTCTATATGAGAATCCAATTTGTATAGTCCTAGTAAAACCCAAACCTGCCTTCCATTTATGGCTTAAGAATAACTTAGTTTATCTATTCTGAGTACATCTGATACCATCTTCTTCTTATTGTGTCTGTAGATTAAAAAGACTAATAGTCTCTGAATTTATGGAATTCAGATCTAATGATCATATTGCTTCTAGTGTTTCCAGAGGAGGTGAATGGTTTGGAAATACATACCTCTCTATTTTCCCAAATTATTCTTCAAGCTCTGAGCTAAGCTCATCTGTTCATCAGGCTGCCTTGTTCTTCCATGGATATGATAGTTGGCTAGAGAGATATAGAACTGAGAATGAGGGGCTTCAGATCAATTAACTGCATATCCATTTGGTAATTGTGCCTGGAACTTCAGCTACAGAAATATTTTACAAATCACAAATAATGACTCTTACTGTTTGCATCAAAATTATAGGCTAGAATAGTTGTTACTTTTGGGTACTAATCAAATGGTCAAGTATATTCAACACACTGTCATCCAGGAGTCTTTTAGCTACTAATAAGAGTGACCCCTAAAGCACATACAATCTTGAAAGATTTTTAGAAATACAGAATGAAGTGCACTATCCACCTTCAAAGTTCCAATGCTATCATTTTTGGCTAGATCTCACATGTCTTGGGAAATTTTAAAGCTGAAAGTTTCTTTTGCTGACAATATCAAATAAAGTTTGGAAAACAGACACTTTTGTGAAAGGAAAAACAATGTATTTGGGAATCCAAACAACTGAGCTATGGATCTCTTCTCTCTCATTCATCAAAGAGTCTGCATAAGTATCTCAGTTTCTACTACTATAAAAATGAGAAAATTGACATGAAGAATCAAGAGGATTCAACAGAATAAGATATTTGAATGTGCCTCCCACATAGTAGGTGCTTAGGAGACATTTACATCCTCTCTTTTCTTTATGTTCTTGTACCTGTCTTTCTTTCTTTAGTGGTCCTCTGCTGCTAGAAAGAGGGATGTCAATGATATTGGTTCTGATAGTTCTCTTCATCCTTAAAATACTAAGCCTTCTAAAGCAATGCTTCTCAAGCTTGAATGTGCATCTGGATCTTCTGGGGATTGTGGTAAAATGCAGACATCGTAGGTCTGCACTAGGACCTGAGATTTTGCATTTTTAACAAGCTCCCAAGGAATTCTGCTGGTTTGGGGACCACATTTTGAATAGTGAGAATCTTAAGTGAGAGGGGTCAGCAAATTCCTGTGATTAAAAGAATCTCTTGTGTTGGTAAATAAAGTTTTACTGACATGCAACCACATCTACTCACTCTCTGTGACTGTCTTCCTGCTACAAGCAGGATTATTATATGGTGCTTAGTGTTTACTGACCCTCTGCTCCAATACATTCTCTGTTTTGTTCCAGACATAGAAACAAACTCAATTATTAACAGAAACACATGGGAGTCTGGGAAGTGCATGAGAAAGACAGAATCAGAGGAGGGGGGCTCTCTACCTGTATTAACTTCTATTGCTGATATTCCAAGTTGTTACAAACCCAGTGACTTAAAACAACACGTATTTAGGATCTTACAGCTCTGTAGGTTAAAAGTCTGACAGATGTCTTACTGGGATAAATTCAAGGTATCAGCAGGGCTGCATTCCTCGTAGGAAATGATGGGGGAGAATCTGACCTGGCCTGTTCCCACTCCTAGGGACTGCCTGTACTCCTTGGCTCATGCTTATCCTTTCTATTTTCCAAGCCAGGAGTGGAGCATCTCTTGACTATTCTTCTGGGGTCATGACTCTCTCTCACCACAGCTGGGCCAAGTTCCCTACTTTTAAAGACTCATATGAATAAGTTAGACTCTTCCAGATAATCGAGGCCAAAATTTCCCATCTCAAGATACATGGCTTAATCACAGTTTTCAGGTAACATTTTCACAGGGTCCCAGGATTAGGGTATGCTTATTTTGGAGATTCTGCCCATCACACTGCCTCAAAACACATTCTTCAAAATTACAGTTTTCCAATCATTTCTCGAAGGTAATATGTTGACATGGCTATCTTTACACTATAAGGAAAAGATCTTAGATGAAGCCATGAAACATATAGAGAAGGTAGTCAAAGGCTTTCCATTTGATGTGCTGCTTCTCCTGTCCCACAAGGATACAGGCCTGTTCCCTCAAGAAAATCTCATACATCTGTACATTGTGTGACTCCAGAGAATGTCCTCAAGTTGCTCAGGGCACAAACCTTATAACCATATATGACAGCCCTGTCCTTGGCCTGCGGGTAAGATCAGAATTTGTCTACATCTCTAGCTATTGATCATGATTAAATTGAATTGTTTGGAAATATTTTCTTTAGCTCACACCGTACATAAAGCCAGACTGATTATATATAATTGTGCTACCTACGTGATATCATTCCATGACTATTAAAGTGTGAGTGTGTGTGTGTGTGTGTGTGTGTGTGTGTGTGTGTGTTATATCACTCCATGGTTATTAAGGATAACACACATACATACACACACACACACCTTAGTAGTCATGGAATGAGACCATTTGAGTAGCAAGAAGCTTAAAAATAAGCTCCATTCAATCAAACTTGGGCCCATACAAGTGTAATGACTACAGTGAGATCAAGCAACCCAGAACCCAAGAGTGCCAGAGGGAGGACAAATGCTGACCCATGGCACTAGGACCAGACAATCAGGAAAGGAGTAAAGACAAAAGAAAGTAGCTCTCTCAGGAATGCGTCTCAGTGGCACCTGCAGCCCAGCAAGAATGGGTGCAGACCTGCATCTCTGACAGCAGCCTGCCAGGCTGTTTTGTCTAATCCTTCGAGTTTAGAGGATGTCATGGTACTCCACACAAAAAGCTTATTACATAAACTGTTTTCACCCTCCTAAGCTCATTCTCTTCAACAATGCCAGAAATAAAATAACACGTAAGTGACCAAGAAAATATATGTAACCCAACCATTGTATAAGATTTCATTTTGCTGAAGGTCAGGACAAATTATCACTAAATCTTTAGAGATTGTTACATGGTTGCTGGAAACCAAAGGTTTCCCTTCAGAAGAGCTTAGAAGCAAAGTATGCTGCGTTTCAATCCTCTGCTAACTTTTAGCTAATGACTCTTGCCTTTTCTCCTACAGGTTCTGCTTATTAAAAGGAGAAGGCAATCTGGAGCAGGTACTATAGGAATGAACAGCAGGGTCAGTCACTAATCCCAAATTGTGTGCCCCAGGATGCCTGCTGCAGAATGAAGAAATGCTTACGTTTGATTAACCTTCCAGGTAGAGAAAAGGAGGCAGCCAGGGGCCTGCAGCTACATGACAAAGTATAATAGCAGTTTTAAAATATGGCATTCCTGGGGGGATGCAAGAAAAATCACAGCACGAGACACTTAGTGTAACAGATGAAGATTGTGTCTACACAATAGCAAGCAAACCTTTTGGGGGAAGAACATCACCAACAGAGGCACTCATTTTCTCCAAACTATTTGTAATGATATGATAATCTCTTGTGTCTATACGGTGCCTTACAAAGTGCACAATGCTTCAAGGGCAATACATGTTTGTTCTTACCCACTGTCCTTGTGTCAGAGGGTTAGGATCCAGGAATGCTTTTCCCATTTAAAAAAAAAAAAGTCCTGATTAACTGTCAATGTATCTGTTTCTCTGGCAAAGAAAGAAAGAGAGAAAGAAAGAAAAAATAAAGGAAGGAAGGGAAGGGAAGGGAAGGGAAGGGAAGGGAAGGAAGGAAGGAAAGAAGGAAGGAAGGAAGGAAGAAAGGAAGGAAGGAAGGAAGGAAGGAAGACATCTTTAGGCATAAATAATGAAGAGAAAGGAAGATCATTGGATTGGGAACAGGGATATCCTGGGAGTTCCCAGTTAAGTAAAATCAATACAGTTTGGAAAGACATTGCCCCCAAACCATATCTCTCAGGCAAAAATACTTGGGGCCAGGGGTGGGGGAGACAAGATTGTTTCTATTTCTGGGGCTCCAGATACAGTAAGAAAAAGCCTCTTCCATGCTGTCATTCTGACTAGACAAGTTCCATGTGGTCAGAGGTGGTCTAAAATACCTAGCATTTTGTAGGCACTCAAAGAAATAGCATTTGCTGTGCAAATGAATGAATAGAACTAAGACTGAAGAGTAACCGGAAAACAATCTAAACTCAGTGACTCTACCTCCCTCCAGGTTTGAACAAAGACATGTGAAGAAATTTGTGAAATATATCAGTGTTGATACTGAGCCTTTTTCAAATACAAATATTCCTGATGCTTTAGCCCAAGAATTGTCATCATTAGCTTGATGTAATAATTTTACCATGGACCTAATGTAGATAACTTTGGTAATGTGTATTTTTATAATTACTTACTCTATCCAGTTATGTCCAGTTTATAAAAGAGAACTTCATTCTGACCAAAATTCGATGACAGGAATAGGAGCTTCAAAGCCCATAGTTTTCTCTCCTGTGTGTGTGACATTCCACAATTATTGCATGAATATCCCAATAACTCCTTTAACATCTTAGAGTCAGAGAGCATCATGGGTCTTCTTTAGGTTTGTTCATCCTATGAGACTCTGAATTCTCACCCATAACCAGCATCTTTGTATTATTTATTTACTTATTATAAGCAACTTGAACTTGTGAAAACAGATGAAAATCCACACTCTTTTCACCTTGTTTGCTCAGCTCAGAGGACACATTGTTAGAAAGCCACCATTGGTTGGAGACAGAATTAAGAATGCACCTGTTGGTGTTGGGTTTGATTCTTCAAACCTGATGATGATGATGATGATGATGATGATGATAAAAGGTCACAGTTGCAAACCAATCCTTCATGTATAAGTCCAGCAAGAATCAGTCTTGATGTAATTGCAAATTCCTTTGTGTGAGAACCTTAGTTTAAAGAGTATGCCAAAGTAGATTTTGTTCTAGAGAGAAAGAAACCATGATAAGAAACAGTAGTGGGCACTTTCACTTGAACCGAGGTAGTAATTTCAAATGGAAGCACAGCATGAATTCTTTGGAAAGACTTGCTAGAATGTTAACTTTTCAGTCATCAGAGTGTACTTCTGGACATTTGTCTTTATCTCTAATTTTCTGCAACAGCTATTTGTTCACCTGATAACAGTGTGTTTTATGGCTATTCTCCATTAGCTAGTGCTATAGTTTTATGAGCCATGCAGAGAAGTGGAGAGGAGGCAGGTCTCCTTATTAGTAGTAATTTGCTGTTGATTTTCAGAGGAATTCAGACAACCACCTTCTTTCAGGTGAAGGGAAGGAGAACATTTCATTGTTGCCCAGACCCAAACTGTAGCAGTTGGTAGATCTCAAATCATGCTTTAACTTTGAAAGAGAGGATAAAGGAAGTTTTGGCTATTCAAATAACTGTGAAATTCTCATGACTTATTTCCCCAAAGAAAAGAAAAATAAGCATGCGAAAGAGTATTGCTCCTTTCCTTTATATAAAAAAAAAAAAACTTGAAATATGTTTAAAAATATTTTATGAGGTCACACTTAAAAAAAGAGTAATTGGAAGAAAAATTCTGCTTGTCTAAGCGAAGAGCACATTTGTAGCAGTAGGGTAAATGTTTTATCGATTGAGAAGCTGGGAAACTCAAGTCATTACTCACCATGGGCTAAAGAATAATTGCTAATGCTCTGGCGGAAAGATTAAAAACAGTTTCTGGAAGTATTTCTTACAATGATCAATGGTGTATCATCCCAGGCCATTGGATCTTCAATAACATTTTTCCCTTTTGGGATACAATCAATTTTTATAATATGATTCATTTGCCAGTGGGCATGCTTTCTTCATACGATGAAAAGGCACTTATGCATCTTATATTGTTGAAAAGTAATCTTATACAGCCAAAGATCAGGCTGTGGTATAGAAGACCCATCTGAATCCATCTCTATTTTAAATGGGTTTGGGAAATCATCTGGAGTGGAGAAGTGGGAGGGGGCAGTGGGCAGTTGCCAGCTTCTTTGTTATTGCTTTGTTAACCCTTTAAAAATGCATTTAGCACACTAACAGCAGTCACAAACATCATACCACAAGGAGAGAGGCTGAGGGTGCTATGTTAGATGTGAGCATATGTCTCCCTGAGCTGGACTCATTTACAACACTAATTACCATGGCTGAGCTCTCGGGTCAAGGGTGGCCTCACAGATGTCTACTGGCTGCCTGCAGCTGACAAGGTCTTCAGCATCCTGCTGCAAAGCTCAACTTTGGTCCACTGCTGTTGAATCCATCAGTGCCCCTCTGCCTTAATAAATAACAGCTTCCTTCAAGAGAGGATGTGGTCATTCCAAAGTTTCTCCCAGGAGAGAAATCATAGAGAGCCTGGACACAGCTACGTCTCAGGCTCCAGCTTGCCATTGGACTTGGGACAAGGGACAAAATGACCCATTGCCAGAGTCGGTCTGCTGAATTAATGGGCTGGGGAAAAATAAGAGTAGTAAAGCTGGGCTTTTGATAGGTGACATACACCCCAAGCTGGAATTTTATGTGAATCTGACAACAATGGCTTTTATGAGATTACAGAAAGCTCAATCTGCTTTCTGCCCATTACAAATTCCCCTCACTCAACTCCCTGGCTCTCTACCCATAGAATAGAACACACAAATTAAAATAAAAGAAAAATCAACAAAAACAATTTCTGAAAATATGGTTTGGATTGACTACTTTTCAAATGTCTACTTGTTTGGTGATGAGAGTAAGCCTAAAATAGGTTTCAGGACTCCCCCACCCATTTTTCTTCATTTGAACATTTAGCCCAACTCACTATTTTTCATTTTTGCATGTATCTAGTGAATCATGTCATTAAGTTTTCTCTCTCTCTTTTAATTTCAAAAGAAAAACATTAATTTTGAGAAAAACAAAAATTAAAGAAAACTATATCTAAATTGATTCAGAGATATTACTCAATAAAAAGTTCTTCTATTCCTTAATAATGTCAGTGCAATATTAGTCTTACTGAAAAGAAATTTTAAATCATCCCTATCACCATCATAAAAGTTAAATTTATTGAGTGCTTACTTTGGGCGAGGCACCAAGTAAAAGATAAATATTTATAAATTAATAACCAACCTTTAACTTGCTTTTTTTTTTTTTACAAAGGTTTTATAAACACAATCTTATGAAGTGGGCAAGTATTATTATGCTCTTGTTTTTTTATTCTTTCTTATATATATAAAAAAGCAGAAAATTGAAACCTAAAGAGGTTAGGCAACACTAGCCATGGCCACAGAACTAAGTTATGATAAGGCCTCTGAGAATGGAAGCAGCTCTGTCTACCCTAAAGGCAGGACTCAGTCACAGCAGTACGTTTCATGCCCATAAATCTTATTTGCTCCCGATGCTCTAAGAGTATGAATGTAATCACACAGCTTAACTTACACTTCTAAACCTAGAATTCAAGAACATTCCTAGTCTAGTCTCGATGAATCACCTTCCCAGTGTGTTATTGTGGGGAACTAACATTCTGAATCCTTAAATTCTTGCTAATTGGTCCACTTGCACCTGACCTCTTTTTTTCTTTCCAATTGTGCTTTTTACTGCTGCAAATACTACCAATTACCCTTCCAGAAGTTCTTTCTCATCCCTCTGAACTTTTACTTCACTGTATACTATTGAAAGACTACTTCATGCTTCTTTACATTACAGTCATCTAAATGTGTCAGACATTTCATTGTATATTTGCCTCACTCTTGGGGCAAGGTTCACAGTAGGATCCAAATTAGTAGATTTGCCATGCAAGGTTCAAAACAGGTTCTGAATTATTTGCTAATTAAATGGATAAAAAGTATACATAAAATATTGAGTCATCAGGAATAACTGATACTCTATTAGGAAAGCTTATTTTAAATTATTTCTAGATGTTCCAATCATCTCATGACACAATATTAGATTTGTTGAGTTTTACCTGAGTTGAATTTTAATCAAACCTTGGGTAGTGTGTTAGTTGCTAGCACATTTTGTTATGCTGCTATAACAAAATATCACAGATTGGATGTTTAAGCAGCAGAAATTTACTTTCTCATAGTTCTGGTAGCTCAAGATCCAAACTTGAGGTAGTTTTGGAGCTGATTTCTCCTGTGGCCTCTCTCCTCAGCTAATAGATGGATACCTTCTCCATGTATCCTCACATGGTCTTTTCCTGCATGTTTGGTGTCTTCTTATAAGGATGCCAGTCAGATTGAATGAACAACTGTCCTAATAGCCTCATTTTAATTGAATTACCTCTTCCGGGCTCTTTCTCAAAATGCAGTCACATTCTGAGGAAGACAGCATTGAGGCTCAAGGTATAAATTCACCCCATAACAGGGGGTTTTGGGAAAACATAAGAAGCTGCTATATTAGGATGAACTCATTAATAAATATTAATAATTGCTACATTTTACAGTATCATTTAGAATCCCTGATTCCCCTAATGCTTTTAAAAGGCTGGTCACTCTGTTTGATGGTGACTCTGTCCACAAATTTGAAAATGCCTGACTTATGCAATTTTCAGTGAAGAAAGTGAAAGGCCAAGGTGATTTCAATTACAAAGTGATGCATCAAGTAGAAGACAGAGTGGGAAGAGTCTTAGGACCTGGGCTGAGTTAGAGTGAGGGAGGTAAATCTGTGAGAAATTTCTCCTCCCATACAAGTTCAGGAGAATTTCTAGGATGGTATAACAAAGTATGGCTCCTCCAGTGATGGTGTTTGTTCCAACGCTTGAGCCAGTATACTTTTGATGCTCCAGTGAAGTAGAAAAGAGCTCATAGATTTTCAAGGCTGCAACGGACGCTAGAGATTTGCTGTTAACATTCAAGACAGGGGAAAATTGTAATATATGGCCTCCAAATTTACACTCTTCCTGACCCAGGTAATGAAACATGACCCACACATCCAGCTTTTGATAAAGTAGGTTCAGTTGTGTGGCAAGGGACTGCAGGCAGGTATTTATTTCTGCAGTTGCCATCCTGACTCGTCCTTGACTGGTACAGCTTTCCCATCAGCCCCTTTCTCAGAGGAGTTGGCACCCAGTGACTATGTCTTAGTATGTTCACCACTCATTCTTCAGCTGTCTTGTGATGATCTCAGCTCTGTGTGCTCCTGCTGCTATTGCAATGATAGTGTTGTGTTGAATGATTGCAAATTGCCCAATGAAGAAAGGGAGATGATTTCTATGCAACATTGGTGGCCCCCAGGAAACAGAATGTAGCTGTCAGGATTTCCAGTCTTGGCGATGCACCTGACCCTGTGAATGACCCTGGATGGAGCCACCGTCCCTCTTTGCAAGTTATGTGATAAGATGGGAAACTCACTGACCCAAATTTTGAAAATGCAAAGTGACATGAAACAGAAAGCTTTAGAAATTCTAAATAATGCTGGCCATCATTAGTGGAGGTGGCAATAAAAGGTTGCTTAATGAACCAGATGAAAGAGGTCATGGGCGTGGAGGTGCAGACAAGAGAGAGAGGACTGGGAAGAGGAGGGAGAGGAATAAAGGGGAGTCTGAAGATGGATATTGGCAATACTGTCCGAGATCTTCAGGAATCTGTAATTTTGATACACATGTGACCCAGCATAAAAATATCCTTGTAGTGAGAGCTTTAAAGAAAAACACAAGACTGAGCTGCACAAGTTAGAGCTCTGTGGGTGGGCCACAAGCCATGGTGGCAGCCAGTGTGCGTGTGTGTTACAAGTGAGATGGAGGAGGGTGTGGCTTTGGGAAGAAAAGAGGCTCAGTTTCTTCAGGAACATAACTGAAATGAGGAGCTCCATGCTGGCCATCTTGGGAGGCATAGCAAAGGATGCCTAACTCTCATACCCTCCTGCAAAGAGTCACTGAAACAGAAACCAAAGGAACCCAGACCAGTGACAGTCTAGAGAATGAGGGAGCAGTTTAACTCTTTTGGAGATGACAGATTTTGACCCTGGAATGAGTCCAGCAGATTGACCTCTTGGGGGGCTGCTTCCACAGGAGTTGGGGGTGCCCTCAAGGACATTGTATGCGGGAGCTAAAAACTAACTGGAGTGGCCCAGGGGCAGCAGAGCCAGGTTTCAGCTGAACACCATCTCAGTACCTTGGGAGAACAAAAGACCCTGCAAAATGATGGCAGGCTCTTTCTTACCCTCTTTCTCCTGCTACAAGAGAGGGAGGGCCTAGGGGACTCCAGCATGTGAACAGAGTGTCTGAGGCATAAGAGTAAGGGTTTTGCCACCACTGTGCAGCTAGGCTCTCCCCTCAGGGCAAAATCCTGTGAGAATCCACTCAACACAGAGTACCTTGAGAATGTGTTAGTCAGCTTTTCATTGCTATGACAAAATGCCTCATAAAAACAACTTGAAATAGGAAAGATTTATTGTGCTTCACAGTTTCAGTCCATGCTTGTCTGGCAGCATTACTTTGGGCTAAAGGTGAGGCAGAACACCATGGTAGAAGGATGTGGTAAGGGAAACTTCCTCACACCATGGAAGCCAGGAAGG
>PVLC010011793.1:0-33973 GCA_004027655.1 Graphiurus murinus
AAAAAAAGAATAAAAAATAGGAACTGGGCGTGGTGGCACACGCTAGATAGGTTGATTATAGCCTAGTGTGGTGGCACACGCTTGTAATCCCAGCATTTGGGAGGCTGAGACTGGAGGATCCAGGTTCATGGCCAGCCTCAGCTACCTAGTGAGGCACTCCGCAACTTAGTGAGACCCTGTTTCAAAATAAAGAATAAAAAAAAAAAAAAAGGGCTGGGGGTATAGCTCAGAAGTAAATGCCCCTGAGTTCAATCCCCAGTACTGAAAAAAAAAAAAAAGAAAAGAAAAGAAAAACTCTTTAATTATTCTTAATGATAACCAACTTTATTACGTATATAAAATTTCCTTTATATGTCTTATCCTTTACAAATCACTTGCAATTTTCTTTTCTTTTCTTTTTTTCAGTACTGGGGATTGAACTCAGGTGCATTCTGCCTCCAAGCTACGCACCCAACCCTATTACTTATTCTGTATATTAGAACAGGGTCTCACTAAGTTGCAAAAGGCCTCACTAAGTAGCTGAGGATGGCTGAAAACCTGTGATCCTCCTGTCTCAGCCTTCAAGTACTGGGATTACAAGCATGTACCACCACGACAGGCTATAATAACATATTTAGCTGAAACCTTCGAATGATCCTGTGGGAGCCAGGAGTGACACAGCCCTGGCATTTCACAAAGGGAAAACAGATACAAATAGATGCACACAGAGACAGAGTCAAATAGACAGGCCCACAGACAGACAGATGGAATCTTCAGACAACAGATAAACTAGTGGAACAAGAACCTGTGTTTACCGATGGGGACAAGTCCCCCAGATGAGATTTCCTGGTTGCTACTTAACCGTGATTCCAGCACCAGAGGCGCCACAGAAGTTCCCAGAAAGGGAACCAACTGAATGACCCCCCTCCCCAACCAAAAAGGAGGGGCAAATGTGAGGAATTAAAGGGCTGTGGAGTGCACTCTATGGGGAACTTACCCAGATGGCCAAGGTTGTCACAATCGCAACTTACTATTTTTTTTTTTTTTTTTTATGGTACTGGGGATTGAACCCAGGGGCATCCTATCTCCGAGCTATACCCCCAGTCTTATTTTTTTATTCTTTATTTTGAAACAGAGCCTCACTTTTTGCTGAGGTTGGCCTCGAACTCAGATCCTCATTTCTCAGCCTCCCTAGTACTGGGATTACAAGCATGTGCCACCAAGCCCGGCTAGTTTTTTTTTTTTTTTTTTTTTCAGTACTGGGGATGGAACCTGGGGGCATTCTACCTCCAGGCTACAGCCCCAGCCCTATTTTTTTATTCTTTATTTTGAAACAGGGTCTCACTAAGCAGCCGCGAACCCGGATCCTCCAGTCTCAGCCTACCAAATGCTGGGATTATAAGCATGCGCCACCACACTCTGCTTTTTTTTTTTTTTTTTTCCATTTTTACCTAGAGACTGAATTTGACCTTGCCGTCTGTCACAATCACACACATGTACTTGCCATTCACACACCTGACCTGAAACCTGAAGAATTCCAGTTTTATGTCCTTCCAACACTATGAGGAGTTCACAAAAAGGGGTGATCAGACCCCTCTTCTGCTATTCCGATAGTGGGACGAGACTGAGCCCCAGGGCAGCCTACTGTGATTCAGACATCAGCGCTGGAAAATGGCCTGTTCTGTCTCCAGGGTAAACCTCAGTGGTTGTTAGTTCTGGAGTTGATCACCTCCTAACAAGGTCTCCCACATGGTGGCAAAAAGGTCTCTGTTACATCCAGTGGATCACTGTGGACACCACAGAAGGCTGAGTCTTAAGACACAGACTGGAGGAGGCAAAGTGCCCTGGGTTCCATCTCCTGGACCAGACAGGCCTGAAAGTGTCTCCTGGCTGGTTCCACCAAAATGTTGCAGGAGGCTTGGTCCTTGGAGAACAAGAAACAGAGCCTGAAGTAGAATAAAGTAGGTGTCTTTATTCACCCATGAGACTCAGTATGCAAAACCCCGGGTCTGAGCCCCCAAACTCAGAACATGCAAGTTCTCTTATGCATTTGCTCACTTAATTTTCAGAAGGGAGGGATGAGTGTGAGGTTTTTTCTCCTAGCTAAAGCAGGATGCAAAACCAGAACAGCAGTTAGTCTGTGCATTGTTTCTCTTTTCTCTGGCAGTTGTGTCTTTTTTTTTTTTCTGTGTCTTATCTTGCAGACTGCCCCAGGGAGACCCTGCTCTGTTCACCTCAGAGCGGGCCTGTGAAGAAAACTTTATTCTTCTGTCTTATTCCTAGGCGTCTAGCCAAGTGTCCTCTGCAAGGACATAGCTGGGCTCCTGCCTCAAGTTCCTGTAGATCGATGTTTAAGCTCAGTATTAGATTTTCAGTTCCTGGTGGTTTGTTTTGCTGAGGATTTAACTCATGCTAGGCAATTGGTCTACCACTGAGCTACATCCCCAATACCCTTCCAGTTTCTGGTTTTAATTATTCTGTTTTGTGAGTCACAGGAAGAGTTAGACCAATTTTTTTTCCCCCCGTACTGGGGATTGAACCCAGAGACATTCTACCTTCAAGCTACACCCCCAGTCCTATTTTTTATTCTGTATTTTGAAACAGGGTCTCTTTATGACCTTGCTGTGAGCCTTCAATCCTCCTATCTCAGCCTCCCAAGTACTGGGGTTCCACCATGCCTGGCTCCAACTCTGTGTGTGTGTGTTTTGTTGGGGATGGAACCTAGGGGAATTTTACCTCTGAGCTACACCACCAGCTCTATTTTATTTATTTGGAAACAGAGTCTTACAAAGTTGCTGAGAGTCTTACTAAGTTGCAGACGCTGGCTTCAAACCTGTGATCTGCCTGTCTCAGCCTCCCAAGTACTGAGATTACTGTCATGCGCCACCAGAAGGGCCAATTTTGAATATTTAATAGTTCCTTATGGCTGAGTTTTCTTATCTACCAGGATCCACCCATCACCCATTTCCTCCTGAGTTAGTGCAGTTGTAATTCTTGGCTAGACCTAAGCTAACATAAAGTTGAGTAAAATTATAAAGAACATAACTGACTTTATAGGAAATGGGACCAAAATTGGTGACACAAGATAAAAGTAAAAATGTACTCCACTCGCCTTTTAGATAGAGCACTATAAAAGATTTTTCATCTGTGTATATGCCTATTTGAGTATCTGGCACCTAGAGATAGCAAATTTGGTTAATGACTGAAAGCCGCTCCAGTAAAGACTCCCACACACCACACAATCAGCCTGACATTAAGGCCCGCGAGCTTTACGGTTCCCATAACCCAAACTACGTAGGCCTCTGAGCAACTTCCATTGGCCGGTGTCGCGCCCTGGATGTGATGGACACCGCTGCGGCCCTCATCCTGCTGGTGACGCTAGCCAATCGGAAAGCCGCTCCCCGCCAGCTGGACCAGCTCCTGCGGCGCGCGAGGGGGCGGGGCCGGCCGGCGGCGCGGAGGCGTCACGCACTCCATGGAAACGACGCTCGGCCGAAGATGGCGGCCGGGTGGGATGGAGCCGCGGATAACCCCGGCTCAGGCCCCGGCCGGAGCCCGTGGCGCCGGGGAGGCTCTTTGTGGGTCCGGGGCATTCTGCTCTTGCTGGGCGGACTCCCAGCAAGCACCACGTCCGTTTCCGTGTCCTTGGGCAGTTCGCCTCCCTGCCGGCACCACGTCCCCTCTGACACTGAGGTAGGGCGAAGGAGGGGTGCGAGCGGGCCGTGGCACGGGAACGTCCGCCGTGGAGGGTTTGGATCGGGAGGAGCCATTCTAGAAGAGAAAGCGAATTGGGACGGAGACCGAACGCTCACCGGGCTGGGATCGCTACCAGGTCCCTGCGCCCGGCAAAGTGGCTGAGTTGGGCACTTCACACCATCCCATTGCCGTGCATAGGCGGCAGCCCGACGGTAGTGTTTTTCAAACTTGAGTGTGCACCAGAGTCATTTGAAGCACTTGCTAAAACACAGATTGCCGTCCCCGCGCTCCCGCCTTCTGATTCACTAGGTCTGGCATGAATCCCTAGAATTGGCAGTCCAAGTTCCCAGATGGTGATACTATTTGTCCAAGGACCATACTTTGCGAATCACTGATAGAAAGTTTTGGAAAGAAATTGATAGGAGAGCTAGACAAAAGCTTTGGGGGAGATATTGAGAGTTCTCTGGAGACAAAAATTCAGGTTTATTTTCAAATTATTTCATCACTTGGCTTGCCTTATCCCGTTCCTCTGCCCTGAAAGTGCCTGCCTTCTTCCCATCCTACTCCGCCTAATTTTTTTCAGTTTCATTTCAAGCTTCCGGAAACCACCCCAACGGAATGTTCTTTCCATTTCACAGGACATCTTAGCTGTACTCTCTTCTGGCACTTAGCCAAGCACTACTCTGTGGTAATGGCTTTTTTTAGACACGACTTGCTTTTGTAGTGAAGTTGTAAGGTTCCTTAGAATAAGGTTTGTGTCTTATAGTTTGATTTCTTCACAGTATTTAGCTCAGAGGTAGGCCCACAATAATCAGCACTCAGTACCTGAGGCAGGTCTACATGCCGTGACTGACTTTATAATTTGTCCTATTGTCTTACCAAGAAGGGTTCACTTAGAAATTTTTAGTTCAGTCCAGATAACTAAGCCCACTCAATTGTGTGATAATTTCCAAAAATGTTAAATGCATGCTATTCATAACTAAGTTTGAGGTTTGTACATGTATTATAGCGTTTATCATGACACTGCATTTTGGCTTAATTCATTTTTTAAAAATTCCCACAAAGCTCTGTGCTTCTTTTTCTCTTTGATTTTGGATTAAAACAAGAGAAAGTAGTTCAAACACCTGCAAAACTTTTGTGCTAGAAAGAACCTTGGTAATTATTTTCTTCTACTGGCTTTTGCCAGTGTATAGATTTCCAACTTTTGTGTGTGTGTGGTGTTGGGGATCAAACTGAGGGCCTCACCCATGCTAGATAAGCTCTTACCATTCTCACTTTAGCCTAGACAAATGACTACGCCTCTTTTAAATACTATAGGAAATTACTGCAACGTTGTTTTTTGGTGATGGTTAAAAACAAAACACTTTGACTTATTTAACCTGTTCTTAACTAAAACAGGTTTTGCTTTATTTTTACTTTTTACTAGGTAAATTAAAACCATCATGTAGCCGGTAGTGGTGGCACATGCTTGTAATCCCAGTACTTGGGAGGCTGAGACAAGAGGATTGCAGGGTCATGGCCAGCCTCAACTACTTAGTGAGACCCTCATCAACTTAGTGAGACCCTGTTTCCAAATAAAGAATAAAAAATAGGGCTGGGGGTGTAGCTCAGAGGTAGAATGCCGCGGGTTCAATCCCCAGTACTGAAAAACAAAAACAAAAACTATCATGTGATGACACTTCACCTAACTTAACTACTTATCAACATTCAGCCATTCTGGTTTCATATCCTTCTAGTCATTCCCCATAGGCCTACATGAGTTATTATTATTTTTTAAGTTTAGTGAAATTTATGTACATTGTAGAGCCGGGCGTGGTGGCACACGCTTGTAATCCCAGCATTTGGGAGGCTGAGACCGGAGGATCCGGGTTCGCGGCCAGCCTCAGCTACCTAGTGAGGCACTCCGCAACTTAGTGAGACCCTGTTTCAAAATAAAGAATAAAAAAGGGGGGGGGGCTGGGGATATAGTTGGGAGGTAGAATGGCCCTGAGTTCAATCCCCAGTACCGCAAAAAAAAAAAAATTATGTACGTTGAAATGCCAGAAATGCACCCATTTACATCCACATAACCCTGTCAAAATGTAGAATTTTGCCAGGCATGGTGTTGCATGTTTGTAATCCCAGTACTTGGGAGGCTGAGACAGGAGGATTGCAGGTTCATGGCCAGCCTCAGCTACTTAGTGAGGCCCTCTGCAACTTAGTGAGACCCTGTTTCAAAATATAGAATAAAAAAATAGGACTGGGGGTGTAGCTCAGAGGTAGAATGCCTCTGGGTACAATTCCTAGTACTGCAAAAAAAGAAAAATAGAACTGTTCAGTCTGTACATCTCTGTGTCTAGCTTCTGCTGTGAGATTTAGGCTGTTGTTTGTAATAGCAACTCGAGTATTCCACTGAATGCCTATATCATAATTTGATTCCATATTCTCTCCATTATTTCCAGCTTTGTGGTATTGTAAATAAAGCACATTCTGTGCAAGGAGTTTTGTGTGTATATGTTTTATTTCATTTCATAAATACCAAGGAGTGTAATTGCTAGGTCAAAAAGCATGTAAATGTTTAACCTTGTAGAAAATTACAAAACCTTTCTCCAAAGTATTCTACCATTTTACATCCTCACTAGCAATGTGTTAGAGTTGTGATTTCTGTACCTCCTCACCAACAGATGTCCTTTCTAAGAAGTTTTTGCCTCCCCCTCAGCTTATAGGAGTTTAGTGAACATATGGTCTGAATGAGAAGAGTGGGGGTAGATAAACAAGTAAGCATTTGAGTAAAGAAAGGAAAAGATATAGCTGAGCATCCTTGTTATAACCTGATCATGCATGCAATAGCAAATGAGCTTCATGTGCAATATACATGCTTTTCATAAAGATACTCTCCTATCTTCTGGAAGCTTTTACTTTTAGGACTATGATTCATCTCAAATTGATTTTTATTTTTGTATGTTTATTTTCTGTGGTGTTGGGGATCAAATCCAGGGCCTCTTGTATGCTAAACAGGTACTATAACACCCAGCCCTTGTCTTGTGTTAAACTTATTCCTAAGATGTTTGTTTTGATGCTAGGGATTGAACCCAGAGCCTGGTGTATGTTAATTGTGCACTTTACCACTGAGCTACACCCTTAGTCCTAGTTTTTTAAATTTTTTGATGCTACTATGAATAGGAATATTTTTGAAATTTTCCAGTTGTTTACTGCTCATAAGTGAAAATACACTTACCTTTGTATTTAACCTTGTTTTCTTTTTTTTGTTGTTGTTGTGTTTTTATTTTTGATCAGAAACAGGACTTCTCTAGGTTACTGAGAGTCTCACTAAATTACTGAGGTTGGCCTCGAACCTGTGATTCTGTCTCAGCCTCCCAAGTATTGGGATTACAGGCAATGCACCACCATTCCCGGCTTAACAGTGTCTTCTGAGACCTAGCTAAACTTACTTATTAGCTTTAGTGGTTTTCTTCCATTCCACTTGCAATATAAGCAACATGTTAATTAAAAATAGCAATACTTTTTCTTTCCCATAGAGTTTGTGTCTTTTTGTTTTCTTACTCTTTCCTCTTATTGCTCTGATTAATTTTTATTTTTATTTAAATTTTTTTTTCCAGTTCAAGGTTGAACAAAAATGAGAGAGCAGATATATTTGCCCTTTGCTCCTGATTAATCAGATATTTATTTATTTTTGTGGTACTAAGGTTTGAACTCCAGGGCATTCTACCTCCCAGCTACACTCCCAGCCTATTTTTTTTTTTTTTCATGGTACTGGGGGTTGAACTGAGGGGCATTCTACGTCTGATCTATACCCCCAGCCCTATTTTTTATTCTTTACTTTGAAACAGGGTCTCACTAAGTTGCGGAGTGCCTTACTAGGTAGCTGAGGCTGGCCGGGAACTCGTATCCTCCTGTCTCAGCCTCCCAAATGCTGGGATTATAAGTGTGTGCCAACATGCCCAGCTTTATTCTTTATTTTGAAACAGGGTTTCACTAAGTTTCGGAGGGCCTCACTAAGTAGCTGAGGTGATCCTCCTGTCTCAGCCTCCCAAATACTGGGATTACAAACATGTGCCATCACACCCAACTTTTTGTAAACTTTTGTATGGTGGATTACATTTAATTTTCCAGTAGTAAACCACTTTTGCATTTTTGGAATAAACCTTACTTGGTCATGATGTATTATCCTTTTTATACACTGCTGGATTTAATTTGCTAATATGTTATTAAGGCTTTCTACATCTATATTTGTGGGTAATATTGGTTTATAGTATACTTTTTAAGCGAAGTTTTTATTAGCTTTAGACAGCAGAATTATAGTCGCTTTACAAAGTGAATTGGAAAGTGTTCTGTTCTCAACTGTTTTCTAAAAGGTTTGTTTAAAATTGATATAATTTGTTTCTTAAATGTTGAGTATAATTTATAAATGAAATCACTGGGCCTAAACCGGGTGTGGTGGTGCACACTTGTAATCCCAGTACTTGTAGGCTGAGACAAGAGGATAGCAGGTTTGCATCCAGCCTCAGCTGCTTAGTGAGACCCTCTGCAACATAGTGAGACCCTGTTTCAAAATAAAAAATAAAATAGGGCTGGGGATGTAGCTTGGAGATAGAATGCCCCTGGGTTCAATCCCTAGTAACAAAAAAAAAAAAAAAAAAAAAAAAAAAAAAGAAATCACTGAGCCTGGAATATTTTTTACTCTTTCCTTCTATTTTACTGGCGGTACTGAGGATTAAACCCAGGTGCATTCTATCTCTCAGTTACAACCCCAACCCTATTTTTTATTCTCTATTTTGAAATAGTCTCATTAAGTTGCGGAGGGCCTCACTAAATAGTTGAAGCTGGCCGTGAACCTGCGATCCTCCTGTCTTAACCTCCCAAGTACTGGGATTACAAGCATTTACCACCACACCTGGCTTTCTTTCCTCCTGTTTTGCAGTACTGGGGATTGACCCAGGAATACTCTACTATTGAGCTATAATCCCACCCTTTTTATTTTTTATATTTTATTTATTTTTGTGGTACAAGGAATTGAATCCAGGGGCATTCTATCTCTGAGCTACTCCCTCAGCCCTATTTTTTTTTTTTTGTGGTACTGGGGATTGAACTCGGGGGCATTCTACCTCCGAGCTATACCCCCAGCCGTATTTTTTATTCTTTTATTTTGAAACCGAGTCTCACTAAGTTGCGGAGAGCCTCACTAGGTAGCTGAGGCTGGCCGCGAACCCGGATCCTCTGGTCTCAGCCTCCCAAATGCTGGGATTACAAGCGTGCGCCACCATGCCCGGCTTCCTCAGCCCTATTTTATTTTGAAAAAGGGTCTCACTAAGTTGCTACGGCTGGCCTCAAACCCATAATCCTCCTGTCTCAGCCTCCCAAGAAGTGGGGTTACAATTGGACACCATCATACTTGGTCATATATTTAATTTATGTATGTATGTATGTATGTATGTATTTATATATTTATTTATTATACTGAGGATTGAACCAGGAGCATTCTACCTCAGAGCTACACACCCAGCCCTATTTTCACTTTTATTTTGAAACAGGATCTTACTAGGTTGATGAGAGTATCACTATTTCTGAGACTATCCTTGAACCTGCTATGCCTGGGATTACAGGCATCCGCCACCATTCCGGGCTCTAGCTCTCTCTCTATTTTTTTTTTTGCGGTACTGGGGATCGAACTCAGGGGCATTCTACCTCCAAGCTATACCCCCAGCCCTATTTTTTATTCTTTATTTTGAAACCGAGTCTCACTAAGTTGCGGAGTACCTCACTAGATAGCTGAGGCTGGCGGTGAACCCGGATCCTCCAGTCTCAGCCTCCCAAATGCTGGGATTACAAGCGCGCGCCACCATGCCTGGCTTAGCTCTATATTTTATTATTTGTTTCCTTTTCTTTCTTTCTTTTTTTGGGGGGGAGGGGTACTGGGGATTGAACCCAGAGGCATTTTACCTTCGAGCTACACCCCCAGCCCAATGTTATTTCTCATTTGGAAACAGGGTCTCACTAGGTTGATGAGAGTCTTGCTACTTGGTGAGGCTATCCTTGAACCTGTGATCCTCCTATCTCAGCCTCCCAAGTACTGCGATTACAAGTGTGGACCACCATGCCCGGCTATTTTTGTTAGTTTTTGACAGTACTAGAGATAGAACAAAGGGCTTGCACATGCTAGACAAGCAATCTATGACTGAGCTATGTCCCCAGCTTTTTTTTTCTTTTTCTGTTTTGTAAATTTTATTTTATGACAGTCACATGCCTAGATACTCAGGAGACTGAGGAGGGAAAATTGCAAGTTACATGAGAGCCTGGGTAACTTAGTGAGACTGTCAAAATAAAGAATAAAAAATAGGACGGGGGGTGTAACTCTTAGAATGTCCCTGGGTTTCAATCCCCAGTACTGAAAAAAAGAAAAAAAATCACCAAAACTAGAATCTACGTATGAAACAAAAATATGTGCCAGAGAAACCCCAAAGCTTTTTCACAGCTGCTTTTACCACAATGACATAATCATGTGATTCAAATTAATTGTATTAGTCTCTAGGATGATATAGCATTTGCATGGGAGATATTTGAAGTTAATAAATGCTGAAATAATGGAATATGAGCAAAGGGACTGTTTTGCTAGATATTAAACTTGAAATTTTGTTAATTAATTTCAAGTTTGTATCTCACTTGGCTAATAAAATGGGTATATTTTGTTATACATGAGTTCTACCTCAATAAAGAAAAATGTATACATCTTTAAGCAATATTTTTCAAATCTATATCTTTTCCTTTTTCCAGGTCATAAATAAGGTTCATCTTAAAACAAATCATGTTGGAAAGAGAGATGTTGATGAGCATTTAAGAATTAAGACTGTCTACGATAAAAGTATTGAAGAGTAAGTATACTATTATTTTGTCATCTTTTTATTATAAATCTAAATATTAAAGATATTTTCATCTGTCTAGAGTAAAAAAGTCCATAATTTAAACTTAAAAATGCTAGTGTAAAAGCCGGGCGTGGTGGCGCACGCTTGTAATTCCAGCATTCGGGAGGCTGAGACCGGAGGATCCGGGTTCGTGGCCAGCCTCAGCTACCTAGTGAGGCACTCCGCAACTTAGTGAGACCCGGTTTCAAAATAAAGAATAAAAAATAGGACTGGGGGTATAGCTCAGAGGTAGAACGACCCTGAGTTCAATCCCCAGTACCGCGGGAAAAAAAAAAAAAAAAAAAAAAGCTAGTGTAAGTCCTGCGTGGTGGCGCATGCTTGTAATCCCCGTACTTGGCAGTACTTGGGAGGCTAAGACCAGAGGATCCGAATTCACGGCCAGCCTCAGCTACTTAGTGAGGCTCTCCGCAACTTAGTGAGACCCTGTTTCAAAATAAAGAATAAAAAATAGGGCTGGGTGTGTAGCTCGGAGGAAGAATGCCCCTGGGTTCAATCCCCAGTACCACACACACACAAAAAAAAATGCTAGTGTACTTTCAGATAGAATTATTTTAAAAATGTTTCTTAGTCTGAAAAACTAACGGCCAAGCCAGGCCCGTGGTGGCGCATGCTTGTAATCCCAGCATTCGGGAGGCTGAGACCGGAGGATCCGGGTTCTCGGCCAGCCTCAGCTACCTAGTGAGGCACTCCGCAACTTAGTGAGACTCGGTTTCAAAATAAAGAATAAGCCGGGCGTGGTGGCGCACACTTGTAATCCCAGCATTTGGGAGGCTGAGACCAGAGGATCTGGGTTCGCGGCCAGCCTCAGCTACCTAGTGAGGCACTCCGCAACTTAGTGAGACCCGGTTTCAAAATAAAGAATAAAAAAATAGGTCTGGGGGTGTAGCTCGGAGGTAGAATGTCCCTGAGTTCAATCCCCAGTACCGCAAAAAAAAAAAAAAAAAAACCTAAAGGCCATGAGAAATGATTAAAGTCTATTCATGCTCTGAATAAACCAGATAATTCTTGTAAAAAAATAAAATAAAGTCTGTACATCATGAATAATTTAAAGAAAATAAATGTAGATCTTCTTGGATGTGGTCAATGACAGACATGGAGGGTACTTGTCAATATAAGTACTTGGAGAAAAAAGAAGTACTAATATAAACCATAATAAGAAAGTTAACAAAATTATTAACCATAGAGATTATATAGTATAGTTTTTATGTAATATAAGAGGGATACAGAAAACATAAATTATGAATCTGTAATAGTTAATGAAATGCTGTTAGGAATACTTGGTATCTTTCCCTATCCTTAACATCCCCAATAAATAAAATATGATCATACTTAGTGCCATGCTTTGGCACAGAGTAATCCTCAAAAACTCATCATGGTAAGTTGGGCCTTTGGAGACAGATACTGTGTGCTTCCATACAGCTTTCCTTGGAGCTCTTGACAGATGGAATCTGAACAGATGAGACAGTGTTGTGCCTCAGAGTGGCAATTCTTATGTTTTGTGTCATCATTTCCAGGTTGCTCCCTGAGAAAAGATATCTTGTAAAGGTATGTAATAAATACTCATGAATTGTATACTTAAAAAAGGTACATTTTATTATATGTATTTTCTATTTTTAGCAGTACTGGGGATTGAACTCAGAGGGACTCAGCTACTGAGTTGTATTCTCAGCCCCCTCCCCTTTTTTTTTAATATAAGGTCTCACTAAGTTACTGAAGTTGGCCTGATAACTTGTGATCCTCCTACCTCAGCCTCCCATATTATATGTAAATTCTACCTCAATAAAGAAAATATACAGCCGGGCGTGGTGGTGCACGCTTGTAATCCCAGCATTTGGGAGGCTGAGACCGGAGGATCCGGGTTCGAGGCCAGCCTCAGCTACTTAGTGAGGCACTCCACAACTTAGTGAGACTCGGTTTCAAAATAAAGAATGAAAAATACGGCTGGGGGTATAGCTCGGAGGTAGAATGCCCCTGAGTTCAATCCCTGGTACCGCAAAAAAAAAAAAAAAGAAAATATATACAACTCCTTTGTGAATGATTGAATAAAAGGTGTTAATTGTGAGCATATTTATCATTTTCCAAAGGTGTTTTTGTGATACACACACCAAAATTTTGTCAGTAGCTGCCTTATTTTATTTTATTTATTTTTTTTTTTTGCGGTACCAGGGATTGAACTCAGAGGCATTCTACCTCTGAGCTACACCCCCAGCCCTATTTTTTATTCTTTATTTTGAAACCGGGTCTCACTAAGTTGCGGAGTGCCTCACTAGGTAGCTGAGGCTGGCTGCGAACCTGGATCCTCCGGTCTCAGCCTCCCGAATGCTGGGATTATAAGCATGCGCCACCACGCCCAGCTGCCTTATTTTATTTATTTATTTTTTTTGTGGTCCTGGGGATTGAACCCAGGGGCATTCTTCCTCTGAGCTACACCCCTAGCCCTATTTTTTATTCTTTATTTTTGAAACAGGGTCTCACTAGGTCGCTGAGGCTGGCCGTGAACCTGTATCCCCCAGTCTTAGCTGCCCAAATGCTGGGATTACAAGCGTGAGTCACCACACCTGGCAGTAGTTGCTTTATTTTAAAATCTGAAGCTGGATATGTGATTACTGACCTCAAAATATAATTTAAAAAAAAAAAAAACAAAACAGCCGGGCGTGGTGGCACATGCTTGTAATCCTAGCATTCGGGATGCTGAGACCGGAGGATCCGGGTTCGCGGCCAGCCTCAGCTACCTAGTGAGGCACTCTGCAATTTAGTGAGACTCGGTTTCAAAATAAAAGAATAAAAAATAGGGCTGGGGGTATAGCTGGGTGGTAGAATGCCCCTGAGTTCAATCCCCAGTACCGCAAAAATAAATAAATAAATAAAATAAATAATAAAAAAAAATAACTTTGAGCCAGGCGTGGTGGCGCATACTTGTAATCCCAGTACTTGGGAGGCTGAGACAGGAGGATTGCAGGTTTGCAGCCAGCCTCAGCTGCTTAGTGAGACTCTGTAACTTAGTGAGACCCTGTTTCAAAATAAAGAATAAAAAAAAATAGGGCTGGGGTTGTATCTCAGAATGCCCTTGGGTCCAATCCTCAGTACTGAAAAAAAAAAAAAAAAAGAATAAAAAATAGGGCTGGGGGAGGTAGAATGCCCCTGGGTTCCATCCCTAGCACCTCAAAAAAAAAAAAAAAAAAAAAAAAAATCTGAAGCCAGGTGTGGTGGCGCATCCTTATAATCCTAGTACTTGGGAGGCTGAGACTGGAGGATCATGGGTTTGTGGCCAGCCTCAGCTACTTAGTGAGGCTCTCATCAACCTAGTAATACCCTGTTTCAAAATAAAAATAAAAGCCGGTCATGGTGGTGCATGCTTGTAATCCCAAAACAGAAGAATTGCAGGTTTGAGGACAGCTTCAGCAAGTAGTGAGATTCTCATCAACCTAGTGAGAACCTGTTTCAAAATAAAAATAAGCCGGGCATGATGGCACATGCTTGTAATCCCAGTTCTTGGGAGGCTGAGACTGGAGACTCTGTGTTCACGGCCAGCCTAAGCTACTTAGTGAGGCCCTCCACAACTTACTGAGACCCTGTTTCAAAATAAAAGAATAGAAATAGGACTGGGGGTGTAGCTTGGAGGTAGAATGCTTCTGAATTCAATCCTTATTACCACACAAAAAATAAAATAAAATAAGGCTGGGTGTGTAGCTCAGAGGTAGAATACCCCTGAGTTCAATCCCCAGTACCACACACACACACACACACACACACACACACACACACACACACACATAAAATAATAATAACAATAACAACAATAATAATAATAATAATAATAATAATAATAATAATAATAAAATGGGGCTGGGGGTGTAGTTAGGAGGTAGAATGCCCCTGGGATTAATCCCCAGTACCGCAAAATAAATAAATAAACAAATAAATAGGAACAGGGAAAGAGGTTTCTGCCTAGTGCCCTTTTCTCAAACTCAACTAGAAAACATGGAAATTTCTTTCCTCCCAGACTTACTCTCTCTCTACCCATTGCTGCACAACCTTTGTATTCTAGAATTGTAAGCCGTTTTTTGTCCTCTCAGTCATTAATCTCCTATGTTTACTTGTTTTACTATAATTTGTTGCTTGGCTATAATTCTGACTAGTGGTTCTTTTTTTTTTTTTTTTTTCCAATTTTAATTTAGAACAAACTTTTCCCGCAAGCTATTTCTTATTTAGAGAAGACTTTCCAGGTCCGTAGACCTGCTGGCACCATCTTACTTAGCAGGTATGTCACATTAAACACTGATTGTTTTCTTCATTCCTTTGGTCTCTGCCCTCCCCTTTCTACCAATATTGGCTGTGGGTGACTTATGGGATCTTTTCCAAGGGTGCTGTCCTCTGTTCGCCATATCCCCTTCCTCTCGCCTCCTTTTAGCTAGAGTACTGGTTTTCTGAAGTATTTGGCTGTTTGAAAACCCAGATCAGGGGGATTCTCCATAGAACTAGAGTTCTTTTATAGCCCACTTCCCTAGCTAAAATTACAACCATTATTATGAAGTAATATAGCAGCTATTAGTTTGTTCCAATGTTTTTAACTGCTGTGAACTATTCTTTTTCCTTTTTTTTGCATGTGTGTGTGTATGTGTGTGTGATTTAACTTTGATGTACAAATACACTGAAGACAATGTGCAACAAACCAATACCTACGGAAAGAAAATGATCCTCATAGATACTGTACTGGGGAATGTGCAACGCATACCAAGTGTGGCCCAGTTATAGTGCCTGAGGAACATCTCCAGGTAATTCAGCATGCTCTTAGCAATGATGTTTACTCTATAGCATAACGTAGGGACAATTTTGAATCTGCTTTACCAGGAAGTTTTTACAGCTTTATATACAAAGGCATACTAACTTCATTTTTCTTTTCTTTTTGTTTTTTGGTACTGGGAATTGAACCCAGGGGCATTCCACCTCTGAGCTATACCCCCCACCTTTTTTATTTTATGTTTTGAAACAGTGTCTTGCTAGGTTGCTGAGAGTATCACTAAATTGCTGAGTTTGGCCTCAAACTGCAATCCTCCTGTTTCCGCAATCTAAGTACTGGGATTATAGATATGGGTCACCACATCCAGCTCTTACCTCAGTTTTTTATTTTTTATTTATTTTTTTTTGTGGTATCGGGGATGGAACCCTGGAGCACTCTACCTCTGAACTACACCCCCAGCCCTATTTTATTTATTTATTTATTTATTTATTTAGGACTTGGGGATTGAACCCAGAGGCATTGTGTCTTTGAGCTATACTCTCAGTTATTTCTTTTTTTATTTTTTTTTATTTTTTGTGATACTGAGGATTGAACCCAGGAGCATTCTATCTCTGAGCTACACCCCAAGCCCTATTCTTATTCCTTACTTTGAAACAGGGTGTCATTAAATTCCGGAGGGCTTCACTAAGTAGCTGAGGCTGCCTTCGAACCTGTTGCCCTCACTAGTGTGAAACTCATGGGCTCAAGTGGTCCTCCTAATTCAGTCTCACAAGTAGCTGGGATACAGGTATGTGCCAGTGTGCCTACCTAGTTACCAGTATTTTTATGGAATGTATTTCTAACTTGGGTTGAAGCATATAGCTCTGTGTGTGTGTGTGTGTGTGTGTGTGTGTGTGTGTGTGTGTGTGTGTATGTGTGTGTCTGGCACTGGGAATTGAACTCAGAGGCATTCTACCTCCAAGCTATACCCTCAGCCCAATTTTTTTATTTCTTATTTGGAAACAGGGTCTCCCTAGGTTTCTGAGAGCCTCACTAAATTATGAAGGCTGGCTTTGAACCCAGCTAGCATTTTTTATTTTAATAAATATTAAATTGCCCTTTAAAAAACCGAGGTAAGCCGGGTGTGGTGGCGCATGCTTGTAATCTCAGTGCTTGGGAGGCTGAGATGGGAGGATCTGAGTTTGCCAGCCTCAGCTACTTAGCGAGGCCCTCTACAACTTAGTGAGACCCTGTTTCAAAATAAAGAATAAAAAATAGGAGCCGGGCGTGGTGGCCCACGCTTGTAATCCCAGCATTCGGGAGGGGGAGGCTGAGACCGGAGGATCCGGGTTCGCGGCCAGCCTCAGCTACCTAGTGAGGCACTCCGCAACTTAGTGAGACTCGGTTTCAAAATAAAGAATAAAAAATAGGGCTGGGGGTGTAGCTCGGAGGTAGAAAGCCCCTGAGTTCAATCCCTAGCACCGCAAAAAAAAAGAAAAAAAAAATAGGGCAGGGAGTGTATCTCAGAAGTGGAATGCCCCTGAATTCCATCCCAAGTACTACAAAAAAAAAAAAAAAAAAAAAAAAAAAAAAAAAAAAAAAAAAAAAAAAAAAAAAAAAAAAAAGAAAGAAAGAAAAAGGATATAAAATAGGACTGAGGGTGTAGCTCAGAAGTAGAATGCCCCTGTGTTCAATCCCCAGTACCACACACACACAAAAAAAAGTTAAATATTATTTTTCTGTATACCCTCTTCTTTCCTTCTTGAGGCTACAATACTAGCTTTCTAAAGTATTTAGGTGTTCAAAAATCCAGATCAAGGGGATTCCCCATAGAACTAGAATGTTTTCTTAGCCTACTTTTCTAAAGTAGAAACTTAAAAAAGGTTGTAAGTCAGGCTAATTGCAAGCTAGCCTGTTTTATTTGAAAATAATAGACATGCATATGATAAAATTCTAAAATAATTTAAAGGAATACACATGTTAAAATATGGATACATAAAAATATTGGTGGTTTCTTTGTGTGTGTGTGTGTGTGTGTGTGTGTGTGTGTGTGTGTGTGTGACTAAGGATTGAACCCAGGGGCATTATTTTTTTATTTTTTGTTTTGAAACAGGGTCTCACTAGGTTGCTAAGAGTCTCTCTATGTTGCTGAGGCTATCCTTGAACCTGCAATCCTCCTTTCTCAGCTTCCCAAGTACTGGGATTACAGATGTGAGTCACTATGTTTGGCTGATGATTTTCTTTAAGAATTACATAGGAGGGCTGGACATAGTGGCCCAAGCCTGTAATCTCAGTACTTAGGAGGCTGAGACAGGAGGATTGCAAGCCAGCCTCAGTAATTTAACAAGACCCTCAGCAGCTTAGCAAGATCCTATTTCAAAATAAGAAACTTTTTTTTGTGTGTGTGGTACTGGGGATGGAACCCAGGGGCATTCTACCTCTGAGCTATGAGCTATACCCCTAGACCTATTTTTTATTCTTTATTTGGAAACAGGGTCTCACTGAGTTACGGAGGATCTCACTAAGTAGCTGAGGCTGGCTGCGAACCTGTGATCCTCCTGTCTCAGCCTCCCAAATATTGGGATAAGCGTGCATCACCACACCCGGCGGCTAGAAACAATTTTTAAAAAAGACTGGGGGTGTAACTCAGAGGTAGAATGTCCTGGGTTCAATCCCTAATATCCCCTCCCCCCCCCAAAATTATCTTATTACTGAAAGGAAAAAAGAGAAAACTAGAAAAAAAGATAAAATCATGAGATAACTAACTTTTACCTTATATTCTTCTCTATTATCTAAATTTCTAAGCTGGGCATGGTGGTGCATGCTTGTAATCCCAGTTCTTGGGAGGTGAAGACAGAAGGATCACAGGTTTGAGGACAGCCTCAGCAAGTATTAACACTCATCAACCCAGCAAGACCCTGTTTCTAAATAAAAATAAAATAAGGATAGGAGTGTAGCTTGGTGGTAAAATGTACCTGAGTTCAATCCCCAGTACCACAAACAAATTTTTTTAACAAGATATATGAATTTTGTTACAATAGAAAATCTTTCCCCATTAACTAAATTTTTATTAATTTATTTTTGAAATAGCTATAGATTCAAAAGAAATTACAAAAACTTATCTCTAGGGTGTAGTGTGGTGGTAGAGTGCTCGCCCATCGTGCACTTGTGACCCTGGGTTTGATCTCAAGAAGCACACACAGGCACAGATGATGAACAGGGAAGTCCCTTCACCTAATTACAGTTTTTCAAAAGTTTTTTTATTTCTTTTCTGAAACCTGGTTGGCTAGCTTTTATAAATAGTAATTACTTGTGTTCATTGAGATCATAGATCTGTGATCATTTCATATAAAGTAGAAATTTGAGTAAAATTCAAAATTAGAGATAGGAATTCAGTAGAGAAAGAGTAGTATGGATTTTGTGGTTTGTTTTGTTTTCAAAATAGGATTCTCACTATGTTGCCCAAGCAGTCCTCCTGCCTCATCCTCCCAAGGGCTGGCTCTTCAGGTACATGCCGCCCACTGCCGTGTAGGTTTTGATAGAAGTTTAGGAATAATAAATTAAAGTTAAAACACTATATTTAGAGTCTGGATTCACTATACATACATTTGTCACTTTAGTTAACCTTGTCTCTGGTCTGATTTTTCCATTCACCCCCATGGGCGCAGCAATGCAGGGTGTGCCGAGGAGGGAAGTGGCCCTGTGGAGCAGTGGGCATGCTGGACCAAGAGGGTGTCCGGGATGCAGACTTTGTTCTTTATGTTGGTGCTTTGGCCACTGAGAGATGCAGTCATGAAAACATCATTTCCTACGCAGCCTATTGTCAGCAGGAAGCAAAAATGGACAGGTAAACTTTCCTCCAAGGCTTATTTCCCAAGATCTAGTATAGGAACTTTTAAACCATATTTTACGTGTTAACAGGTTAACATTGATAGGAATTTTACATTTTCCACATTGCCTTTAGTATTGAGCTTGCTCTAGTAGAGAATTTTACATTTGCCAGATTGCCCGGACTTGGGGGTAGGAAGATTGTAATAGGACTATTTATTCTTCTTTTTTTTTTTTTTTTTCCAGTACTGGAGATTGAACCTGGGGGCATTCTACCTCTATGCTATACCCCCAGACCTATTTTTATTCTTTATTTGAAAAAGGATCTCACTAAATTGTGGAGGGCCTAACTAAGTAGCTGAGGCTGTCCATGAACCTGTGATCCTCCTGTCTCAGCCTCCCAAGTACTGGGCTCACAAGTACAAGCATGTGCCACCACATCTGGCTCAGTAAAAGTTTTTTAGTCAGAAAGAAAGAAAAGTGAAGAACTTCCTTTGACTTTTTCCTCTGCCATTCCTTTTCCATTCTCATCCTTCTTAGCCATAAACTCCAAACAAAAAGTCTACTATCAAGAGAATTTTCTTTCAGGCAAATGCCTCTATAGGGAAACAATCGAATTTTAAATTTATCACTTTCATAATAGAAGTGTAAGTAAGATGTTAATGTCATGTCTTTGTTATATATACTGCACGTAGCTAAATCATCACTTAAAAATCAGAGACTTTGTGTTTTACAAAATATTTAAAAAAAAATTTCCCAGTAAGGCATCCAAGTCTTGAAATGAAGAGTGATGAAATATGCCAAAGATTGCCCATCACACACTGGACAAATCAATTAAAGGCAGTAGAAACTGCCACATGTCTCAGAATAAATGGTGTGTAACATTCTCAAATTTAGGAGAGGATAGTATAACTAATTCATATCCATATAAGGACCATTGTTAAGTACTGAACATCTACCTCTCTGTCAAAAGACTCACTGACTTTTTTTTGGGGGGGGGATAGAACCCAGGAACATTCTGTCTCTGAGCTATACCACCAGCTCTGTTTTATTTTTTATTTTTAAAAACAGTCGTATTAAGCCGGGCGTGGTGGCGCACGCTTGTAATCCCAGCATTCGGGAGGCTGAGACCGGAGGATCCGGGTTCGTGGCCAGCCTCAGCTACCTAGTGAGGCATTCCGCAAATTAGTGAGACTCGGTTTCAAAATAAAGAATAAAAAATAGGGCTGGGGGTATAGCTCGGAGGTAGAATGCCCCTGAGTTCAATCCCCAGTACCGCAAAAAAAAAAAAAAAAAAAAAAAAAAAAAAAAAAAAAAAAAAAAAAAAAAAAAAAAAAAAAAAAAAAAAAAAAAACAGTCGTATTAATTTGTAGAAGACCTCACTAAATTGCTGAGACTGTCCATCAACCTGCAATCCTCCTGTCTCAGTCTCCCAAGTACTGGGATTACAGGCGTGGGCCACCGCGCCTGGCTAAGGCTCACTGACTTTCAAGACCTGTTTTTCTTCTATTGATATCTTATTTACTTAAGGAAAAAGGAAACTTAATTGTAGCAAGTATATTATAAAAGGAAGCATTGGTATATTCTTCAGAATTGTACTGCAAATCTTTTGTTTGTTTGTTTGTTTTTGCAGTACTAGAGATTGAACCCGGGGACATTCTACCTCTGAGTTACACCCCCAGCCCTATCTTTTATTCTTTATTTTTATTTATTTATTTATTTTTGCGGTACCGGGGATTGAACTCAGGAGCATTCTACCTCCGAGCTATACCCTCAGTCTTATTTTTTTATTCTTTATTTTGAAACAGGGTCTCACTAAGTTGTGGAAGGCCTCACTAAGTAGCTGAGGCTGGCCGCGAACCCGGATCCTCCAGTCTCAGCCTCCCAAATGCTGGGATTACAAGTGTGCGCCACTATGCCCAGCTGTACTATGAATCTTGAAGTTGCTTAAGGAAGTCAGAATCAATAGCATATATTATGAAAAGCATTCTCTTACTATAATAAGATGTAATAGTTGATTGGTGAAATCATGAGTCAAAAGTCTTTAGACTGGATGTTGAGAAAGTTTGACACCAACTGTTGAGCATGTCACTGCAGAGAAAAAAGTGTTATGTGTTTTTGCAAATATATGTATATACTAGTGGTCCTTTTTTCCTGAGAAGCTGCCTCTAAATTTATACCTTCCATGCTGGGTGTGGTGGCACACGCTTGTAATCCCAGTATTTGGGAGGCTGAGACAGGAGGATCACAGGTTCATGGCCAGCCTCAGCTACTTTGTGAGGCTCTAAGCAACTTAGTGAGACCCTGTTTCAAAATAAAGAGTAAAAAATAGGGCTGGGGGTGTGTACCTTGGAGATATAATGCCTTTGGGTTTAATCCCGAGTATCACACACACACAAAAAAAATCGATATAATTAATTAGTGGTGTCTCAGTATCAACAAAATTTGGTATTTGAAGAGCTAAATGAGTAATAAAGTAACAATAAAATGAGATGCTTTCTTAAAATAGGTGTCTTAGAGAAATATACATTCACAATAAACAATAGTAGTGTGGCAAAATCATGGTTCTTTATCGTGTGTGTGTGTGTGTGTGTGTGTGTGTGTGTGTATGTATGCTACTGGGGGATTGAACCCAGGAGCATTCTACCTCCAAGCTACACCCCCAACCCTATTTTACTTTTTATTTTGAAACAGTCTCACTAAGTTAGGAAGGGCCTCACTAAGTAGCTGAGACTGGCTTTGAACCTGCAATCTTCCTGTCTAAGCCTCCCAAGTACTGAGATTACAAGCGTGCGCCACCATGCCTAGCTTATGATTCTTTTTTTTTTTTTTTTTGCGGTACTGGGTGCGGTACTGGGGATTGAACTCTGGAGCATTCTACCTCTGAGCTATACCCCCAGCCCTATTTTTTATTCTTTATTTTGAAATAGGGTCTCGCTAAGTTGCGGAGTGCCTCACTAGGTAGCTGAGGCTGGCCAGGAACCGAGATCCTCCTGTCTCAGCCTCCCGAATGCTGGGATTACAAGCGTGTGCCACCATGCCCGGCTCGCTTATGATTCTTTATCTGAATTTGAACTAAGTTATATGGATTGCATACAAATACATACAAAATCTCATTGTGAATATATTATTGTCAAAAGACCATCGTAAAATGCTTAATATGATTACATATTATTTAATAATCTATATATGCACTTCAGCGTGCTAAGGAAAAAGTCCTAAATCAATCATCCCAGTTTGCCCAGGAACCTGAAAGTCGCACATTGCAGGAAACCCCTCCCTCAGTCCTGAGCCAACCAGGATGGCTGGTCACCTTTAAAGTAATGCCCATCATATTGTTGATAGTTTTTACCTCAGATGGTGGAATTTAGTAGGGGTAGGATGTAAAACATCCAGAACCAAACAAAACAATACAAAAAACAAAATCACCATGGCAAGGTTCTGTGAAGTAAATTATATTCATGCTTTTCCTAAGTCTATTACTATCAAGTATAAAGAATGTTGTGTATTTTTATTTAAATATGGTGAATGTTAGCCACATGTGGTGGAGCACATTTGTAATCCCCGTACTTCGAAGTCTGAGACAGGAGAATCACAGGTTTGTGGCCAGCCTCAGCTACTTAGTGAGACCCTGTTTCAAAATAAAGAATAAAAAATAGGGCTGGGTAGCCAGGCATGGTAGTGCATGCATGTAATGCCAGCATTTGGGAGGCTGACACAGGAGGATTGGGTTCGAGGACAGCCTTAGCTACTTAGTGAAGCCCTCTGTAACTTAGTGAGACCCTGTTTCAAAATAAAGAATAAAAAATAGGACCGGGGGTGGAGTGTAGCTCAGAGGTAGAATGCCTCTGGGTTCAATCCCCAGTACCTAAACAACAACAAAAAAATAGGGCTGGGGGTGTAGAATGCCCCTGTATTCACTCTCCAGTACCACCAAAAAAGAAAAAAGAAAAAAAAGTGAATGTTCCTTATACATAAGCAATTTTAATTTGGTGATATATGTGGTATTTTTGTGGTTCAGGTAGGAGAAGAAAGAACCTTGGGATTAGTTAAAAGATTCTGCCACAGCTTTTTTTATGTTTATTTTTTAGTACTGGGGATTGAACCCAGGCGTATTCTACCTCTGGGCTATGCTCCCAGTCCTATTTTTTATTCTTTATTTTGAAACAGTGTGTCACTAAGCTGCCGAGGGCCTCACTAAGTAGCTGAGCCTCCCAAGTACTGGGATTACAAATATGTGCCACCACGCCTGGCTTGCCACAGCTTTTGAAAGACAGTTAGGTACATGGTGAAAGTGACTTAATTACACTCTGGGTTCTAGTGTGCTCTTCTACTCTCTGGTTCTAGGCCCAGAGAAAGATGAAGAACTCTGTAGATTCTCAAAGATGGAGGGAGAACTTTAAAGAAGATAATGGGAAAGTGAAAGGCATTATGTGAAGGCAGGCATTTGGAAGCAGGAGGAAAGGAAAAGTAGTGATGAGAAGGCTCAGGGACAGCCGGGCGTGGTGGCGCACGCTTGTAATCCCAGCATTCGGGAGGCTGAGTCCGGAGGATCCAGGTTCGCGGCCAGCCTCAGCTACCTAGTGAGGCACTCCGCAACCTAGTGAGACCCGGTTTCAAAAATAAAGAATAAAAAATAGGGCTGGGGGTATAGCTCAGAGGTAGAATGCCCCTGAGCTCAATCCCCATTACCGAAAAAAAAAAAAAAAGAAGGCTCAGGGACTTTCAGCAACCCAAGTGATTTATTTATTGCCCTGTGATATATCTGGTTTCTCTCTCTACCTAGCTGTGTCTTATTAAAAATATAGTGAAATAATGAAAGTCAAATATGGATTTTGAGCCGGGCGTGGTGGCGCACGCTTGTAATCCCAGCATTCGGGAGGCTGAGACCGGGGAATCCGGGTTTGCGGCCAGCCTCAGCTACCTAGTGAGACACTCCGCAACTTAGTGAAACCCGGTTTCAAAATAAAGAATAGCTGGGTGTGGTGGTGCACGCTTGTAATCCAAGCATTTGGGAGACTGAGACCCGAGGATCCGGGTTCGCGGCCAGCCTCAGCTACCTAGTGAGGCCCTCCGCAACTTAGTGAGACTCGGTTTCAAAATAAAAGAATAAAAAAAACAGGGCTGGGGGTATAGCTCGGAGGTAGAATGCCCCTGAGATCAATCCCCAGTACCACACACACAAAAAAAAATATGGATTTTGCAGTAAAGTAATAGTAGAATTTGAGTTATTCAGTTCACTCCTTATTTGGTACTACATTGACAAATCTTAATTTATACTAAAGTATAATCAATTGACCATATATACTTTTGGGGAAATGGATATTTATTTGCTACACTAGAAGAAAGCAGAGAGTACATGTCTTGAGAGTAAAGATACAAAATTACATTTGATATTAAAGATTTTTCTGTCCTTGAGTAGTTTTTGATAGAGATATAGAGATTAGTAAATATATAATAAATATTGTTCTGGCCAGGCGTAGTGGCGCGTGCTTGTAAACTCAGTACTTAGGAGGCTGAGACAGGAGGATTTCAGGTTCTCAGACAGCTTCAGCTACTTAGTGAAGCCCTCCACAACTTAGGCTCTGTTTCAAAATAAAGAATAAAAAATAAGACTGGTGGTGTAGGTTGGAGGTAGAATGCCCCTGGGTTCAATCTCCAGTACCACAAAAAAATTTAGAAAATTAAAAATAAATATTGTTCTGGAATATAATAAAAATTCAATGTCTGTTTTAACAGGCCAATAGCAGGATATGCTAACCTGTGTCCAAATATGATCTCTACCCAGCCTCAGGAATTTATTGGGATGCTGTCGACAGTGAAACATGAGATCATTCATGCCCTGGTAAAAGTTGTTAGCTACTCTTCTCTCCTCATGCCTTGATTTTCTACATATTATGCTCTCATTTTGATATAAATTTAAAATTTTAAGATTTTGGGAATTCTTAGGTTTGTTTTCAGTAAAACCTAATTAATTAGGTCTCTGCCAGTAAAGGGTTTTTGCTAGGTATGGTGGTACACACCTATAATTACAATACTTTGGAGGCTGACAAAGGAGGATTGCAGGTTCAAGGATAGCCTCAGCATTGTAGTGAGACTCTCAGCAACCTAGAGAGACCCTGTTTCAAAAATAAAAAAAGAGTGTGGTGGCACATGCTTGTAATCCCAGTACTTGGGAGGCTGAGACAGGAGGATCACAGGTTCATGGTCAGTCTCAGCTACTTAGTGAGGCCCTCTGCAATTTAGACTCTGTTTCTAAATAAAGAATAAAAAATAGGTCTAGGGGTGTAGCTCGGAGGTAGAATGCCGTCAGGTTCAATCTTCAATACTGCAAATTAAATTAATTAAGTAATTAATTAAAAAAGAGCCAGGCATGGTGGCGCATACTTGTAATCCCAGTACCTGGGAGGCTGAGACAGGAGGATCGCAGGTTCAAGGACAGCCTCAGCAACTTTGCGAGGCCCTCTGCAACTTAGTAAGACCCTATTTCAAAATAAAGAATAAAAAAAATATGGCTGGGAATGTAGCTCAGAGGTAGAATGCCCCTGGGTTCAATCCCCAGTACCGTAGAAGGGGATGGGGCAGCAGACAAACAGAAGAATTATTACAACAGTTAGTGCTTTTTTTATATTTTTTTATTTTTTGGTACTAGGGATTGAACCCAGAGGCCTTCTACCTCTGAGCTCCACCCCAGCCCAATTTTTTTTTTTTTTTTGCGGTACTGGGGATTGAACTCAGGGGCATTCTACCTCCGAGCTATACCCCCAGCCCTGTTTTTTATTCTTTATTTTGAAACCGAGTCTCACTAAGTTGCGGAGGGCCTCACTAGGTAGCTGAGGCTGGCTGCGAACCCGGATCCTCCAGTCTCAGCCTCCCGAATGCTGGGATTACAAGCGTGCGCCACCACGCCTGGCCCCAGCCCAATTTTTTATTCTTTATTTTGAAACAGAGTCTCACTAAGTTGTGGAAGGCCTCACTAAGTAGCTGAGGCTGGCCACAAACCTGTGATTCTCCTGTCTCAGCCTCCCAAGTGCTAAGATTACAGGCATGTTCCACCACACATGGCTAGTATATGATTTTAAAGTTCAAATAGTAGCCGGGCATGGTGGTGCATGCCTATAATATCAGTACTTGAGGGGCTGAGACAGGAGGATCACAGGTTCTTAAAGAAAGCATCAGCAAGCAGTGAGACTCTCATCAACCCAATGAGACTCTCTTTCCAAATAAAAATATAAATAGGCCTGGGGGTGTAGTTCAGAAGTAGAATACTCCTGGGTTCAATCCCAGTACCAAATGTAAATAAAAAATAAATAAATAAATACATCTCAAAGAGTTCCTGGAAATATCATTATAGCACAGTAATTGATAGTACTTATATTGAAAATAATTTTAAAATACATAATGCATTTTGGAAAAACTTTCATTGAAAATGTTAACAAGTAGAATTTTTTGTTTGTTGTTTTTTTATGGTGCTAGAGATTGAACCCAGGGCCTTGTACATACTAAGCAAGCATACTACCATTGAGCTATATCTCCAACCCTTAAGTAGAATTAAATACATAAATATGGCCCCTTTATTGTTGTTTGGGTGCAGTATATGAGAAGTTCCTGCAATGGCATGTGCTCTATGTGTGTTACTGGGGATGTATTCCAGAGGCATTCTACCTCTGGACTACATCCCAGCTCTGTTTTTTTGTTTGGTTTGGTTTGATTTGGTTTGGAAGCAGGGTCTCACTAAGTTGATGAGAATCTCAGTTCTTGTTAAGGCTGTCCTTAAACCTGTGATCTTCCTGTGTCAGCCTCCCAAGTACTGGGATTACAGGTGTGCGACACCATGCCTGGCTATGGTGTTCTTATATGCTGGTATTATTGCTCTCTTTTGATAGGACACACATTATGATGTCTGTAATCAGGCATATTTTCACTTTAAGACATTCTGAATTTTTTCTTATAGGGTTTCTCTGCTGGGCTATTTGCATTTTACCATGACAAAGATGGAAATCCTCTAACTTCAAGGTTTGCAGATGGTCTCCCACCTTTTAATTATAGGTATTGGCTATTTTTATTCTTGTTCTTTTCTTGTAGGGAGATGTTAAATCTAGAATCTGAGAATCATAGCGTGTTAAATAGTATTGTCTTTTGGCTAAACTAAGGAAACTGTAGATATTAAAACAAAACAGGAGCTAGGCTCAGTAGTGCATACCTATAATCATTTTACTTGGGTAGTTGAGACAGGAGGATATTAGGTTCAAGGCCGTTGCTTGGTAACTTAGGGAGACCTTGTTTCAAATTAAAAATAAAAAAAAAAAATAGGGCAAGGACTGTAGCTCAGAAGTAGAACACGCCTGGGTTTAATCCCCAGTACCACAAACATGAAATAAAATCTATATACACTATAAATTTTAAAAGGAACTCTTCCATATATTTATTTTGATTGTCTGGGGATCAAACCAAAGGCCTCACGCATGTTAGGCAAGTACTCTATGATGACATTGAATCCCCAACCCTGTATTACCTTTTTTAAGAAGATGTTGCAGCTGGGTGTGGTGATGTACCCTTGTAATCCCAGCATTTGGGAGGCTGAGACAGGAGGATTGTAGGTTTGAGGCCAGCCTCAGCAACTTAGTGAGACCTTATCTCAAAATAAAAATAGGGCTGGGAGTATACCTCAGAGGTAGAATGCCCCTGAGTTCAATTCCTAGTATCATTAAAAAAAAAAAAAAGATGTTGCAGAGTATATTCCCACCAGTGACAGGAGCATTTAATCTCTGAGCTACACCCCCAACCCTTTTTATTGTTTATTTTGACACAGGATTTTGCTAAGTTGCTGATAGTGTTACTAAATTGCTGAGGCTGGCTTCACACCTGTGATCCTCCTGTCTCAACCTTTTAAGTACTGGGATTACAAGCGTGTGCTACTATACCTGTTTTGTTTAGTTTTCTTATATGCTTAAGTATATCCCTGGGCTTGCTTTCATTTTTCTTTTGTTTTTGCTTTTATCTAATAAACTGTCAAAAGGAAGCAGTTGAGGGCTAGCATTGGCTCATGGTAGAGGGCTTACCTAACAGGTGCAAAGCCCTGAGTTTGATCTCCAGCACTACAGTAAGTAAACAAAACAAACAAAAAAGGAAGCAGTTGATTAATTGTCATGTTAGTCCAGTATTAGCTGTGATGTGAACTTGAACAAATTACTTCATCTCCTTAAACCTTTATCTTTTGTTTTGTTTTGTTTTTAGTACTAGGGCTTTCTACCTCTGAGCTATATTCCAGTTCTTTTAATGTTTATGTATGTATGTATGTATGTATGTATGTACGTATATATTTATTGGTGCTGGGAATTAAATTTAGGGACATTCTATCTTTGAGCTACATTCCCAGTCCTTTATATTGTATTTATTTATTTATTTATCTTTTTGTGTATGTGTGTGGTACTGGGGATAGAACCCAGGGATATTCTACTTCTGAGCTATACTCCCAGCCATTCTTTTTTTTTTTTTTTTTGCTGTACCAGGGCTTGAACCCAGGGGCATTCTACCTCCGGGCTATGCCCCCAGTCCTATTTTTTATTCTTTATTTTGAAACAGGGTCTCACTTAGTTGCGGAGGGCCTCACTAAGTGGCTGAGGCTGACCGCGAACCTGCAATCCTCCGGTCTCAGCGTCCCAAGTACTGGAATTACAAGCATGCACCACCACTCCCAGCTTCCCAGCCTTATTTTAAGTTTTGGAAATAGGCTCTCACTAAGTTGCTGAGGCTTACCTTGAACCTGCTATCCTCCCGTCTCAACCTCCCAAGTACTGGGATTATAGGCATGTGCCACCACGCCTAGCTATATTGTTTACTTTAAAACAGGGTCTCACTATGTTTCTGAGGGTCTCATTAAGTTGCTAAGGCTAGTCTAGAACCTGCTAATCTCCTGTCTCAGCCTCCCATGTATTAGGATCATTGGTGTGATCCCACTTAAACACTTAATTTTTTTTTTTGAAACAGGGTCTCGCCAAGTTGTTGAGGGTCTTACTAAATTGCTAAAGCTACTTCAAATCCATGATCCTTTTGTCTCAACCTCTTAAGTATTGGGATTATAGATATGTGCCATCATGTCTGTCTGTCTTATGTCTTTATCTACAAAACTGTGCTTATATTAATCTCAGAGAGTTGTTGAAAAGATTAAATTAGAAAATCCTTTTCATGTACTTTACTTGGAAATAGTATATTATAAGCTCTCAAATGTTTTAATTTCATATTAACATTTATAAATAATTTTACATTTAAAGTAGTAGTGAATTCTCAAATATAACTATCTTTCTAATCTACAATTGCAGTCTTGGATTATATCAGTGGAGTGATAAAGTAGTTCGAAAGGTGGAAAGACTATGGAATGTTCGAGACAATAAGATAGTTCGTCATACTGTATATCTCCTAGTAACACCTCGTGTTGTTGTGAGTATTATTGAATATCTTCATGTCTTATGAGCTGTCTTCCTTCATTATGGTCTTTGCTTTACTAATCATTATTGTTTAAGAACTTATTAAATTTCAGAGCCTAACGTAGAAAAAGCAGTACATACAGTACAATAAAGCTACAAGACAAGATAAATATGAGGAAATGGAAATTTGGCAGTGACATTCATTGTCCCTATCCTACCCACTGCTTTATGTCAGTGTTGTCTCTGTTGTGTCTGTTGTGGTGCCTCTTAGGATCATGGGTACTATTTCCGTAACTGCTTATTGTTTCGTTGAAGGGTCTGTGTTAGTCAAGGGTCTGCAGAGAAAGAAAACCAACAAGGTGTGTGTGTCTGTGTGTGTGTGTGTGTGTGTGTGTGTGTGTGTGTGTGTGTGTGTGTTAACATCTGAAATATAAAAGGAACTTAACTCAATAGCAAGAAAACTAAAAACCCAATTAAAAATAGACAAGGATAGACAAGGTACTAAGGTACGGAATAGACATTTCTAAAAAAAAAGACATACAAATGGCCAACAGATATATGAAAAAGTATTTAACACCACTAATCATTGGGGAAATGTAAATTAAAACTACCATGAGAGCCTGGCATGGTAGCATAGGCTTGTAATCCCAATTCTTGAGAAACTGAGATGCAAGGATTGCAAGTTCAAGGATAGCCTCAATAAGTAGTGAAACTCTCATCAACGTAGTGAGACCCTGTTTCAAGATAAAAATGAAATAGGGCTGGGGTTTTAGCTCAGGTAGAATGTCCCTGGGTTCAATCCCCAGTACCACATACACACAAAAAACTACCATGACATATTATCTCATACCTCTCAGAATTTATATTATCAAAATAACAAAATTAGGCTGAGATGGGATTGCAGGGTCGAGGCCAGCCTCAGCAACTTAGTGAGCCTCTTTCAAAAAAGAGCTGAGGATGTAACTCAGAGGTAAAATGCCTCTGGGTTCAATCTCCAGTACCAAAGAAAATAATTAATTAATTAAAAAATAACAGAGCAGCTGGGCGTGGTGGCGCACGCTTGTAATCCCAGCATTCGGGAGGCTGAGACCGGAGGATTTGGGTTCGCGGCCAGCCTCAGCTTCCTAGTGAGGCACTCCGAAACTTAGTGAGACCCGGTTTCAAAATAAAGAATAAAAAATAGGGCTGGGGGTATAGCTTGGAGGTAGAATGCCCCTGAGTTCAATCCCCAGTACTGCAAAAAAGAAAAAATAACAGAGCATAACAAGTGTTGACAAGGATGTAGAGAAAAAAGAACCCTTAGTATTCCATGGTGAAAATGCAAATTAGTCATTATGGAAAACTGTATGGAAGTTCCTAAAAAAAAAAAAAAAAAAGCATAAGATCTAGCAATTGCATTTCTAGATTTTTTTTTTTTTTTCAGTACTGGGGATTGAACTCAGGGGCATTCTACCTCCAAGCTATATCCCCAGCCCTATTTTTTATTCTTTATTTTGAAACCGAGTCTCACTAAGTTGCGGAGTGTCTCACTAGGTAGCTGAGGCTGGCTGTGAACCCAGATCCTCCAGTCTCAGCCTCCCAAGTACTGGGATTACAAGCGTGCACCACCACGCCCGGCTGCATTTCTAGATATTTACCTAAAAGATTTGAAAACAGTTTGTTAAAGGGATGTCTCCAGTCCCATGTTCATTGCAGCATTATTCACAATAGCTAAGTTATGCCCTCAACCTCTGTCCCTCAGTGGATGAATAGATAAAGAAAATACAGTATATATACACCATGGAATATTACTCAGCCTTGCAAAGAAGGGAAATTTTGTCATTTGTGACAAGATGGATGGAATTAGAGATTATTACATTAAGTGAAGTAAACTAGGCATAGAAAGACAAATACTGTATATTCTCACTTACAGTAACTGAAACTCATAGAAATGGAATAGATTGGTGGTTATAGAGGTTAGGGGGAAGGGAATGGGGAGATACGATCAAAGAGTACAAAATCTTGTGTGTAATAAGCTTTCCATGTGTATGTATGTATGTCCTTTTATGTGTGTTTGGTACTGGAGATTGAACTCCAGGGGCCTTCTACCTCCGAGCTACACTCCCAACCCTATTTTATGTTTTATTTTGAAATAGGGTCTCACTAAGTTGCTGAGGGCCTCACTGAGTTGCTCAAGCTGGCCATGAACCTGTGAACCTCCTGTCTCAGCCTCGCAAGTACTGGGATTACAGGTATGGGCCATCATGCCTGGCTTTATATATATGTCTTGCACAGCATGATGAATGTAGTTAATCTTGGACTTTTTTGTGTGTGGTGTTGAGGATTGAATCAGCAACATTCTACCTCTGAGCTATATCACCGACACTATTTTATTTTGTATTTGGCAACAGGGCCTCGCTAAATTGCTGAGGTTGGCCTTGAACCTTTGATCCTCTTGTCTCAGCCTCCCAAGTACTGGGATTACAGGCATGTGCCACCACACTCCACTGTAATATATATTTTAAAATTACTACTTACATTACAGGCAAAGATATCCAAAGGCTAAAAGTGAAAGGTCGGAAAAAGATATACTATGCAAATGGAGACCAAAAACAAGCAGGGGTAACAATGCTCATATCCAACAAGGCTAAAACTTAAAAGACAAAGCAGGTCACTTCTTACTAATAAAAGGAACAATTCAACACGAAGATGTAATGATAGTAAATATTTATGCTCCAAATGTGGGTACATCCACTTTTTTTTTTCAGTAATGGGGATTGAACCCAAGGGCATTCTATCTCTGAGCTACACCCCTAGTCCTATTTTTTATTCTTTATTTTGAAACAAGGTCTCACTAAGTTGTGGAGTGCCTCACTAGGTACCTGAGGCTGGCCGCGAACCCAGATCTTCTGGTTTCAGCCTCCCAAGTTCTGGGATTGCAAGCGTGCACTACCACACCTGGCTGTACCCACTTTTATAAAACAAACTTTGGGACATTAGGTGTCAAATAGACCCAAATACAATAATATTGGGAGACTTCAACACAGCACTCCACCACTGTATTGATCTTCCAGGCAAAAGATGAGTAAAGATTTTTTAGAGCTAAAAAACTCCATAAACCAAATGGACCTAATAGACATACAGAATATTCCAACCAACAACAGCTGAATACACATTCTTTTTAGCTGTTCATGAAACCTTCTCCAAAATAGACCACATTCTGGTCCACAAAGCAAGTACCAGCAAAATAAAAAAATGTAATATAATTCCCTGCATCTTTTCAGATCATAATGGAATAAAAGTAGAAATCAACAAAAGGAAGACCAAAAGAAATTACATAGATACACGGGGACTGACTTATAGACTTTTTTTTTTTTGCGGTACTGGGGATTGAACTCAGGGGCATTCTACCTCCGAGCTACACCCCCAGCCCTATTTTTTATTCTTTGTTTTGAAACTGAGTCTCACTAAGTTGCAGAGTGCCTCACTAGGTAGCTGAGGCTGGCCGCGAACCCGGATCCTCCGGTCTCAGCCTCCCGAATGCTGGGATTACAAGCTTGCGCCACCACGCCCGGCTTGACTTATAGACTTTTGAATGAGGACTGAATCAGAGAAGAAATAAAGGAAATAAAAAAATCCTAGAATTAAATGAAAATAGAAACAACATACCAAATCTATGGGTCACTTTGACGGTGTTTTGTGTGTGTGTGTGTGTGTGTGTGTGTGTGTGTGTGTGTGTGTTTGTGGTACTGGGGCTGGAACCCAGGGACATTCTACCTCGGAGCTCACCCTTAGCCCTATTTTTATTCTTTATTTTGAAACAGGGTCTCATTAAGTTGTGAAGAGTTTCACTAAGTAGCTGAGGCTGGCTGTAAACCTGTGATCCTCCTGTCTCAGCCTCCCAAGTAGTGGGATTACAAGGTGCTTCACCACACCCGGCTTAATTTTGTAAAAATAATTGTGACTTAGATCTGCATGGTGGTGCATGCCGGGCGTGATGGTGCACTCTTGTAATCTCAGTACTTGGGAGGCTGAGACAAGAGGATCCCAGATTCTTGGCCAGCCTCAGCTACTTAGTGAGACCCTCCGCAATTTAGTGAGACCCTGTTTCAAAATAGAGAATTAAAAATAGGGCTGGGGATGTAGCTCTGAGGTAGAATGCTCTGAGGTAGAATGCCCCTGGGTTCAATCCTCAGTACTGCAAAAAAAAAAAAAAAAAAAAAGGATTTTTGTAAGTTGCAGGGGTTCTCACTAGGTTGCTGAGGCTGGCTGCAAACCTCAATCCTCCTGTCTTAGCCTCCCAAGTACTAGAATTACAAGCATGTGCCAATATGCATGGCTTAAAACCCACATTTTATTTTTTTATTTTTATTTTTTGCGGTACTAGGGATTGAACTCAGGGGCGTTTTACCTCCGAGCTATAC
>PVLC010011793.1:34073-46155 GCA_004027655.1 Graphiurus murinus
TTGCGGTACTGGGGATTGAACTCAGGGGCATTCTACCTCTGAGCTACACTCCCAGCCCCTATTTTTTATTCTTTATTTTGAAACCAGGTCTCACTAAGTTGTGGAGTGCCTCACTAGGTAGCTGAGGCTGGCCTCGAACCCGGATCCTCCGGTCTCAGCCTTCCGAATGCTGGGATTACAAGCGTGCGCCACCACGCCTGGCTTAAAACCCACATTTTAAAAAGAAGCTTTCTCAAACTGACTGTGGGGGCACATACCTATAATCCCAGTACCTGGGAGGCTGAGTCAGAAAAATGACAGGTTCTAGACCATCCTTAGCAATTTAGGGAGGCCCTCAGCAACATAGTGAGACCCTGTTATAAAAAAAAAAAAAAAGGGTATAGGAATGTATCTCAGAGGTAGAATGCCCCTAGGTTTTCCTAATACCAAATTAAATAAATAAGTAAAAGTTCTCTCTTCCCATCAAAGTAATTCTTTAATGCCCACTTTAATGTCTGCTTTATTACATCCATGTGATGAAGAGTTTGCCATTATTTTATGGTCTTTTGTGGAGTTTATTTATTTATTTTCTGATTCTTAGGAGGAAGCACGAAAACATTTTAATTGTCCAGTTCTGGAAGGAATGGAACTTGAAAATCAAGGTGGTATGGGCACTGAACTCAATCATTGGGAAAAACGGTTATTAGAGGTCAGTTTATTCTTAAATTTTACTGCTTTGTTCATTTATTTATTTTTGTGGAACTGGAGATTGAACCCAGGGACATTCTACCTCCAAGCTACACCCCCAGCTCTACTTTTATTTATTTGTTTTTTTGGTGGTACTGGGGATTGAACCCAGGGGCGTTCTACCTCCAAGCTATACCCCCAGTCTTATTTTTTTTTTTTTTTTTTTTTGCGGTACGGGGGATTGAACTCAGGGGCATTCTACCTCCGAGCTATACCCCCAGCTCTATTTTTTATTCTTTATTTTGAAACCGAGTCTCACTAAGTTGCGAAGTGCCTCACTAGGTAGCTGAGGCTGGCCTCGAACCCGGATCCTCAGGTCCCAGCCTCCCGAATGCTGGGATTACAAGCGTGCGCCACCACGCCCGGCTTTTTTTTTTTTAATTTTAATTATTATTTATTTATTTATTTTTTTTTGCGGTACTGGGGATTGATCTCAGGGGCATTCTACCTCTGAGCTACACCCCCAGACCTATTTTTTTATTCTTTATTTTGAAACCGAGTCTCACTAAGTTGCGGAGTGCCTCACTAGGTAGCTGAGGCTGGCCTCGAACCCGGATCCTCTGGTCTCAGCCTCCCGAATGCTGGGATTACAAGCGTGCGCCACCACGCCCGGCTTATTCTGTTTTTTATTCTTTATTTTGAAGCAGGGTTTCACTAAGTTGCGGAGGGCCTCACTAAGTAGCTGAGGCTGGCTGTGGACCCGGATCCTCCAGTTTCAGCCTCCCAAGTACTGGGATTACAAGCATGTGCCACCACACCTGGCCTATTTTTATTCTTTACTTTGAAACAGGGTCTCACTAAATTGTGGAGGACCTCATTAAATAGCTGAGGCTGTTCTGGAACCTGCGGTCCTCCTGTCTTAGCTTCTGGAATTACAGGCATGTGCTACTATGACCAGCTCTAGTATTTTTAGTAACAGTAATTCATACTCATGGTGAAAGTTATTCAAACAGGTTATAAAGGAAGAAATTAACCCGGGCGTGGTGGCACATGCTTGTAATTCCAGTACTTGGGAGGCTGAGACTGGAGGATCTGGGTTTGCGGCCAGCCTCAGCTACCTAGTGAGGCACTCTGCAACTTAGTGAGAACCTGTTTCAAAATAAAGAATAAGATATAGAGCTGGGGGTATAGCTCGGAGGTAGAATGCCCCTGAGTTCAATCCCCAGTACTGCAAAAAAAAAAAAAAAAAAAGTCCCTTTTTCCTGTCACCTCTCCAGATCCACTTTCTAAATATAATTCCAAAGTTTTTTTTATATCCTCCCCTAAATTATATATATTTATGTATGTATACACCCACAAATAAAAGTTTTGTTTTTTTTTTTTTTTTTGCATTCTACCTCTGAGCTACGCCCAGGGGCATTCTACCTCTGAGCTACACCCCCAGACCTATTATTTATTCTTTAGTTTGAAACAGGGTCTCACTAAGTTGTGGAGTGCCTCACTAAGCTGAAGCTGCCTGCGAACCAGGGTCCTCCTGTCTCATCCTCCCAAGTACTGGGATTACAAATTTGCACCACCACACCACCACGCCCAGCACAAATAAAACTTTTTCTTATGAGTTACATACATGTTTTTCACTTAATGATATATTGTAGACATACGTTGTTATACTGTAACATATGTTTTCTCAGAAGACCTTCTTCAAAATTATACACTGAAGGAGCCAGGTGTGGTGGCGCACGCTTGAAATCCCAGCATTCGGGAGGCTGAGACCTGAGGATCCGGGTTCACGGCCAGCCTCAGCTACCTAGTGAGGCACTCTGCAACTTAGTGAGACCCAGTTTCAAAATAAAGAATAAAAAATAGAGCTGGGGGTATAGCTCAGAGGTAGAACGCCCCTGAGTTCAATCCCCAGTACCGCAAAAAAAAAAAAAAAAAAAAAAAAAAAAAAAAAAAAAAAATTATACATTGAAAAATAATGAAAAAAACAAATAACCAGAGCACTAACAAAACCAGTAAGTCATAATAAAATTACCAGTTTGGTTTAAAAAGACATTACATTTCCAATAAAGTCCTGTATCTATTTACTATTTCTTTACCTTCAACAACAGGAAGCAGCAATGGAGTATTGTAAATGTAATAGGGACCAGCGTAAAATGTACCAGGATTAGAGAGAATGTGCAGTAAGTCCTTGCAGGCAGAGTGTGTGGCCATACTGCGCCAAAGGGAAAGAGATGGAGCGAATAGCACAGATGACAGCGAATAGCACAGATGGCACACAGCCCAGTTCCCTGTTCCTCTGTTCACTTATCTTAGTGTATTTTGTATTTAGCTGTTGTTTCATCATGAACATTAACATCCAGGGAGAAATCATTATGAATTAACACAATTATATTGATGTCATTCCCTTATTTTCCAGTCTCATGTAAGCTTAGTTATGTTGCCAAAACCAGACAAGTTAGCAGAAGAGACAGTATAGTGGATCTCCTCATTTTCATTTTTGTTTGTGTTTTTGTTTCTTTTTTTTTTCCAGGACTGGGGATTGAACCCAGGGGCATTCTGCCACTGAGCTCTACCCCCAGCCCTATTTTTTTATACTTCATTTGGAAACAGGGTCTCACTAAGTTGCAGAGAGCCTCACTAAGTAGCTGAGGCTGGCCTTGAGCCTGGATCCTCCGGTCTCAGCCTCCCAAATAATGGGATTACAAGTGTGTGTCACCACGCCTGACTTGTTTTTGTTTCTTTTATATGATGCTGTATATCAAGCCTGGGGCCTCTGGCATGTATTCTACTGATCCACATCCCCAGCCTGAATCTCCTAATTTTTTTTTTTTTTTTTTTTTTTTTTTTTTTTTTTTTTTTTTTTTTTTTTTTTTTTTTTTTTTTTTTTTTTTTTTTTTTTTTTTGCAGTACTGGGATTGAACCCAGAGGCATTCTACCTCTGAGCTATATCCCCAGCCCTATTTTAAAAAGATGTAATGAGCACCTTATCTGTATCTGCTATGCCTTCCAGGGCTGCTGTTTTAATGGATGTTCTTAGATTCAACTAAATATTCAAACTCATAAGAACTCAACAGACCATGTTGGAAAGAGATTTCCTTGGGAGGGTACTACACAGCCTGTGCAGCATGCAAGCAGTGCAAAGTCAAGCATTTGGTGCTGTAGCACTCTAGGAGGTGTTGTCTTTGCCTCTCTCCCTCCCCTTCCAGCTCAAAGACAGGAGTATAAGATTGAAGCTGATAGATACAAGAACCAGACTGGCTTAGAGAGTACCATGTCCCAAATAGTAACCATTCTTTTTTTTTTTTGCGGTACTGGGGATTGAACCCAGTGGCATTCTACCTCTGAGCTACACCTGCAGCCCTATTTTATTCCTTATTTTTGAAACAGAGTCTCACTGAGTTTCGGAGGGCCTCACTAAGTAGCTGAGGCTGGCCATGAACCCTGATCCTCCTGTCTCAGCCTCCCAAGTACTGGGATTACAAGGGTGCACCACCATGCCTGGTTTAGTCTAGTCATTTTGAAGAAGGCTTTTAGCTGAGTGTGGTGTCATTTGCCTGTAATCCTAGTACTTGGGAAGCTGAGACAGAGATTGTAGGTTCAAGGACAGCCTCAACAAGTAGTGAGACTCATCAACCTAGGGAAACCTCATTTCAAAATAAAAACAAAATAGGGCTGGGGATGTAGCTTGTAGGTAGAATACCCCTGGGTTCCATTCCCAGTACCAATATAAATAAATAAATAAGGCTTTTGTATTTTACCTTTTTTTCCCCTTCTTCTTATTCTTTTGGGTCCTGGAGGTTGAACCCAGAGGCATTCTACCTCTGAGCAAGATGCCCAACTCTATTTTATTTATTTATTTATTTTTGGTACTAGGGATTGTACTCAGGAACATTTTACCTCTGAGCTACATTCCCAGCCCAATTTTTTATTCTTTGTTTTGAAACAGGATCTCATTAAGTTGTAGAGGGCTTCACTAAGTAACTGAGGCTGGCCGAGAACCTGTGATTCTCCTGTCTCAGTCTTCCAAGTACTGGGATTACAAGTGTGTGCTACCATGCCCAGCTCTATTATTTATTTATTTGTTTGTTTACTACTTATTTATTTTTGCAGTACTGGGGATTGAACCCAAGGGCATTCTACCTCCAAGCTACCCCCCCAGCCCTATTTTATATTCTTTATTTTGAAATAGGGTACTAAGTTGTGGAGGTCCTCACTAAGTAGCTGAGGCTGGCCGCGAACTTGTGATCCTCTGGTCTCAGCTCCTAAGTACCAGGTTTACAAGCATGCACTACCATGCCTGGCTTCTATTTTATTTATTTATTTATTTATTTATTTATTTATTTATTTATTTATTTATTTATTTTTGCTGGGGATTGAACCCAGGGGCATTCTACCTCCGAGCTACACCCCCAGCCCTATTTTTTATTCTTTATTTTGAAACAGGGTCTCACTAAGTTGGGGAGGGCCTGAGGCTGGCGGTGAGCCAGGATCCTCTGGTCTCAGCCTCTCAAGTACTGGGATTTACAAGTGTGCACCACCACGCCTGGCTTCTATTTTATTTATTTTTTTTGTGCACTACTGGGGATTGAACTCAGGGGCATTCTACCTCTAAGCTATACCCCTAGCCCTATTTTTTATTCTTTATTTTGAAACAGGGTCTCACGAAGTTGTGGAGTGCCTTACTAGGTAGCTGAGGCTGGTTGCGAATGCAGATCCTTTGGTCTCAGCCTCCCATATGCTGGGATTATAAGCATGTGCCATCACTTCCGGCTTCTATTTTATATTTTGAATCGAGGTCTCACTGAGTTGCTGAGGGACCTCGCTAGATTGCTGAGGCTGTTCTTGAACCTGCAATTCTCCTGTCTCAGCCTTCCAAGTACTAGGATTATAGGCATGTGTGGTATTTCACCATTTTTTAAAAAAATAACATTCCCATTTTTAATTAAAATTATATCTTTGAATTAAAAACTTATAGAACTGATCAACAAATTCTACAAAGTATCTGGATACAAAATCAATCTTCAAAAATCAGAAGCTTTCCTGTATGCCAACCATAAAACCACTGAAAAATAAATCCAGAAAACAATTCCACTCACAATAGCACCCAAAAAAATAAAATACTTAGGGATAAACCTAACTAAAGAGGTAAAAGACCTCTATAAGGAAAACTACAAAAAGCTGAAAAAAGAAATTGACGAAGACCTTAGAAGATGGAAAAATCTACCATGCTCTTGGATAGGCAGAATAAATATCATCAAAATGGCCATCCTCCCAAAAGTAATCTACAAATTCAATGCAATACCCATGAAATTACCAAGGTCACTCCTCACAGACATAGAAAAATCAGTCCTTAAATTCATTTGGAACAACAAAAAGCCCAGGATAGCCAAAGTAGTTCTTAGCAACAAGAACCATGCAGGAGGGATCACAATACCTGACTTCAAACTTTACTACAAAGCCACAGTAATAAAAACAGCATGGTATTGGCACAAAAACAGACACACACACCAATGGAGCAGAATAGAAGATTCAGAAACAGACCCACGTGCTTACAGTCAACTGATTTTTGACAAAGGAGCCAAAAACATACATTGGAAAAAAGATAGTCTCTTTAACAAATGGTGTTGGCAAAACTGGTTAACCATATACAGGAAAATGGAAATAAACCCCACTTTCTCACCCTGCACAAGGGTCAACTCAGGGTGGATCAAAGACCTATAAGTCAGGCCAGAGACCTTGCAGCTACTTGAAGAGGGCATAGGCCCAACACTTCAACACATAGGCACAGGTAAAAACTTTCTCAACAAGACCCCAAAAGCACGAGCAACACAAAGGAAGATCAATACATGAGGTTGCATTAAACTGAAGAGCTTCTATGTAGTAAAGGAAACGCTCAAGAACCTCAACAGAGAGCCCACAGAGTGGGAGAAAATTTTTACCAGCTACTCTTCTGATAGAGGACTAATAGCTAGGATATACAGAGAACTCAAGAAACTCACAGCTAAGAAAACAAATAACCTAATCAAAAATGGGCAAAGGATCTAAATAGACACTTCACAAAAGAAGAAATACAAATGGCCAATAAATGTATGAGGAAATGTTCCACATCATTAGCAATCAGAGAGATGCAAATCAAAACTACCTTGAGATTTCACCTAACTTCAATCAGAATGGCAGTCATCAAAAACACAAACAACAACAAATGCTGGCGAGGGTGTTGGGAGGCTGAGACCAGAGGATCCCGGTTCACAGCCAGCCTCAGCTACTTAGTGAGGCCCTCTGCAACTTAGTGAGACACTTTCAAAATAAAGAAAAGAATTAAAAAATAGGGCTGGATTTCACCTAACTCCAATCAGAATGGCAACTATCAAGAACACAAACAACAATAAATGCTGGAGAGGGTGTGGAGAAGTGGGAACCCTAATACGTTGTTGGTGGGATTGCAAATTAGTGCAATCACTTTGGAAAACAGTATGGAGGATCCTCAGACGAATGGGAATGATCCTACCATATGACCCAGCAATACCTCTGCTAGGTATCTACCCAAAAGAACGGAAACCAAACTATCAGACCAACGCATATGTATCTATGTTTATAGCTGCACAGTTTACAATTGCCAAACTATGGAACCAGCCAAGATGTCCATCATCAGATGAATGGATTACAAAACTATGGGATATGTACACAGTGGAATTTTACTCGGCCATAAAGAAGAACAAAATCATGTTATTTGTAAGGAAATGGAAGGAACTGGAAAACATTATGTTAAGTGAGATTAGTCAGTCATAAAAAGTAAAAAATCATATGCTCTCCCTAATATGTGGAAGCTAGGGAGAAAATGGGACATAAGAGGGACTCCAGATGAAGAAGGAGAATCCTTAGATGAACAACGAATTTGACTTAATGGAAGGTGATGGAGGGAGGGGGGACACCCTAATGAGCATGATGTACTTTCACCAACACATCAAAGTCAATCACTAAACTGACCTTGAGGAGGAGAGAGTGGGGCGGGAATCGGAGAAGGGTTAAATGAGAAATGTGTGCATGTATGCCTTTACCTATACTAGCTTGTACCTAACAAAGATATGTGATTACAATGCACCAATCAAAAAAAGGATTTGTTAAAGTTATACCAGGAGATTTTTGATCTACATAATGCGGAGCCCATTTCTATTAATGTGGCAGAAACAGCTAAAACATTTTTAGATCGGCTTCAAGCCTTGGTCACTACCTGGCCCTCGTTTACCTCCTTGCTGGGAGTATAGGAGCAGCAGCAATAGCCATTCTAGGCTTAGGCATTCTACCACTTGTTGTACGCCTTGTGATCAATGCCTTTGTTAGTATACCAGCAGATTTACATGGAATAAAACTGCAAGCACTGCCTCGCAAAGGGCCTGGTAGTCAATGATGGGTTCGATTTTCTCAGGGCAATATCAACCTAAGACAGGGCTTGTTGAATGATTCATCGAGACCCCATGACAGGTAAGATTATGCACCTGGTAGGAAACGACCTAAGACAGGCACAGTCCTTCGTGCATTTTAAAATAAAAATGGGGGAGTTGTGTGAGCCCAACTGGGCCCTCTCCCTCCTGGCAGTTGCTATCTGCATATATGAGTAATTATACTGATTATTCTGCTATGGCTACTTTGGCGTCTCGAAATCTGGTGAATGCTCCTAGGATGCGTAGATGAAAGACCCTCCTACTTCCTAAAAAGTAAATATATGACTCTAAAGGTTTATGGTTATATGACTCTAGAAAGTTTGCTTGACCAGGCTATGTTAAGAATGTGGGGTATACATGGAAAACCAAGAAGTGGTGCTAATTGTGCTCTGACAATGATTGATATGTCGTAAATGTATATGTAACCCTGTTGTACTCAAGAAATGTATAACAAATCCGTGCTGAATAATAAAAATTTAAAAAATTATATCTTTGAATTAGAGGGAAAAAAGCATTTGGAATGAAATGTTATTAAAAACTTATTAAATTGTTTGTAACCTGGCCCACAATTAGCACTACATATATATATGTATGTATGTATGTATGTATGTATGTATATACATGGTACTAGGGATTGAACCTAGGGACATTATTTCACCCTTCTTTTTTTTTTTTGCGGTACTGGGGATTGAACTCAGGGGCATTCTACCTCCGAGCTATACCCCCAGCCCTATTTTTATTCTTTATTTTGAAACCGAGTCTCACTAAGTTGCGGAGTGCCTCACTAGGTAGCTGAGGCTGGCCGCGAACCTGGATCCTCCGGTCTCAGCCTCCCGAATGCTGGGATTACAAGCGTGCGCCACCACGCCCGGCTTTATTTCACCCTTCTTAAGTGAATATTCCATCAGCCTCTCTCTGGAAGCATTTTAAATATACATCAGAGAGGCCGGGCGTGGTGGCGCACGCTTGTAATCCCAGCATTTGAGAGGCTGAGACCGGAGGATCCGGGTTCGAGGCCAGCCTCAGCTACATAGTGAGGCACTCCGCAACTTAGTGAGACTCGGTTTCAAAATAAAGAATAAAAAAATAGGGCTAGGGATATTGCTCAGAGGTAGAACGCCCCTGAGTTCAATCCCCAGTACCGCAAAATAAATAAATAAATAAATAAATAAATAAATATACATCAGAGAAATCATAGACTTATTGAGAGTTGCAGAGTCATTTTCTAATTAAAATGTTTTGCTGATTTTCAGAATGAAGCAATGACTGGTTCTCATACTCAGAACCGAGTCCTCTCTCGAATCACTTTGGCATTAATGGAAGACACTGGGTAAGTCAGATAGGAGAATATGACATGAATTGTGTATTAAATGAAATTAATCTTAATATTATAGCTTAATAAAATTCCACATTTTACACCAAAGCAAGATGTACTTACTCGTTCATTGGATTTTGTGCAATTAACTGTCCATTATCTATATCAGTGCCATTCATTCATTCATTGAGGTATAATAATGAATAGAGCAAAACCCCTGAAATTTGAGATGTGTTTTCTGATAAGCAGAAACCACACTAATATGAAGGAAAAACTAAATGATGTGTGTGTGTGTGTGTGTGTGTGTGTGTGTGTGTGTGATCTTGGGAATGAAATCCTGGGGCCTTCTACCTCCAAGCTATACTCCCAGACCTATTTTATTTTTTATTTGGAAACAGGGTCTCATTAGGTTGCCAGGAGCCTCACTAAATTGCTGAGGCTGGCTTCGAACCTGCAATCCTCTTGTCTCAGCTTCCCAAGTACTGGGATTACTGGCATTTGCCACCACACCTGGCTAAACTAAATGATTTTTAAAATTGTAAATGAAATTGATATAGATTCTTGGTTTTGAAAGCATTGGAACTTTCTGGTAAGGCAGTGAAAAAATTTTTTAGGCCAGGTGTGATGGTGCATGCCTGTAATCCCTATACTTGGGAGACTGAGACAGGAGGATCACAGGTTCAAGGACAGCCTCAGTAAGTAGTGAGACTCTCATCAACCTAGCAAGACCCTGTTTCCAAATAAGAAATAAAATAGGACTGGAGGTATAACTCAAAGGTAGAATGCCTCTGGATCCAATCTCCAGTAACACACACACACACACTTACACACACAATATATATATATATTTATATATATGTTATAAATATATGAAAGTTGTACCTAGGGGTCTTCTATCTCTGAGCTACACCCCACCCCTATTTTATTTATTTTATTTTATTTGTGGTTCTGGGGATTGAACTCAGGAGCATTCTATCTCCGAGCTATACCCCCAGCCCTATTTTTTATTCTTTATTTTGAAACCGGGTCTCACTAAGTTGTGGAGTGCCTCACTATGTAGCTGAGGCTGGCCTCGAACCCGGATCCTCCGGTCTCACCCTCCCAAATGCTGGGATTACAAGCGTGCGCCACCACGCCCGGCTCTATTTTTTATTTTGAAACAAGGTCTCACTAAATTGCTGAGGGCCTTAGCTAAGTTGCTAACGCTGACCTTGAATCTGCCATCCTCCAACAGGAAAATAGTTGACATTCCCTTAACTTTTAGGGGATCAAAGAGATATGAGGATTTTTCACAATAGTAAAAAACTAGTCAGCTAAATTGGATTAGGCAAAGGCTCAGTACTATTTCTTCTCATTATAATCTCTTTTTCTGTTTCTTTTCTTTTTTTTTTTTTTTTTTTTTTTTGCGGTACTGGGGATTGAACTCAGGGGCATTCTATCTCCGAGCTATACCCCCAGCCCTATTTTTTATTCTTTATTTTGAAACCGGGTCTCACTAAGTTGTGGAGGGCCTTACTAGGTAGCTGAGGCTGGCTGAGAACCCGGATCCTCCTGTTTTAGCCTCCCGAATGCTGGGATTACAAGCGTGCACCACCACGCCCAGCCTTTTTGTTTCTTATTCCTCATTTTCCTTCTTTCACATCCTAGCTATTTTGCTATTTTTCCTGGGTTTTTTTTGTTGTTGTTGTTTGTTTGTTTGTTTGTTGTTTGTAAAGGGGATTGAACCCAGGGACATGTTCTATCTTCATGCTATACTTTTAGCCTCTTCTTCTTTTTACTTTTATTTATTTATTTACTTTTGTGGTACTGAGGATTGAACCAAGGGGCTTTGTACCTCTGAGCTACACCCACAGCACTATTTTTTATTCTTTATTTTGAAACAGGATCTCACTTAGTTGCAGAGGACTTCACTAAGTAGCTGAGGCTGGCCACAAACCTGCGATCCTCCTGTTTCAGCCTTCCAAGTACTGGGAACCTGGGATCCTTCTGTCTCAGCCTCCCAAGTACTGGAATTACAAATGTGCCCACCATGCTGGCTTAGCCTCCTCTTTTTTTTTTTTTGCAGTACTGGGGATTGAACTCAGGGGCATTCTACCTCCAAGCTACACCCCCAGCCCTATTTTTTATTCTTTATTTTGAAACAGGGTCTCACTAAGTTGTGGAGTGCCTCACTAGGTAGCTGAGGCTGGCCTCGAACCTGGATCCTCCGGTCTGAGCCTCCCGAATGCTGGGATTACAAGCGTGCACCATCACGCCTGGCTTAGCCTCCTCTTTAAAATTTTTTTTTTGTGTGTGTGTTGTTGTTGTACTGGGGATTGAACCCAGGGGCATTTTTTGTTGTTGTTGTTGTACTGGGGATTGAACCCAGGGGCCATGCCCCCAGTCCTATTTTTTTTCCCCCAGGTCCTGGGGATTGACCCAGGGACATTCTACCTCTGAGCTACACTCCCAGCCCTATTTTTTTTTTTTTTTGCGGTACTGGGGGTTGAACTCAGGGGCATTCTACCTCCGAGCTATACCCCCTGCCCTATTTTGTATTTTTTATTTTGAAACCGAGTCTCACTAAGTTGCGGAGTGCCTCACTTAGGTAGCTGAGGCTGGCCGCGAACCCGGATCCTCCGGTCTCAGCCTCCCGAATGCTGGGATTACAAGCGTG
>PVLC010011794.1:0-46088 GCA_004027655.1 Graphiurus murinus
AGGAGAGCCATATCTGGTGAGGGCCTTCTGCCTGCATCAAACCAGAGAGGGAGGGAGGAAGGCAGCGGGGAAGGAGGCCCACTCCCTCCTGACCCACTGCCTCGTCCTTTCCCACACGGTTGCATTAAAGCGTCGTCTCAATGGCTGAGAGGGACCGTGAGGGGAGCTGGTAGGCTTCATCCTCATCCCGCAGGAAGCTCAGAGGAGACTGGCTCCTCTCCTGCCATCCCCAAGCCTTTGTCCTGACACCCGGCAGTGGGTTCCAGGTCAGGTCCTGAGACTTCAGCCATCAAAGCCCCTGGGAATCAGGATCGGCTCTAGAGTGCACCGGCATCTCTGGGGAGTTGTGAACCCCAGGCGCGGCTTGCTCTTTGTCCCCAGGGACCCTGGCCCTCCCGCCCACCAGTGCATGGGGATCTGACTCCTCACGGCCTGGCTTCTCCCCTGTAGGATTGTTTTTTTAGGCACATTAGTGAGTTTCAAGAGCAGACGGTTCCCTGACGCACGCATAGAGTGTGTGGCGTGTGGGTACTGAGGAGGCCCCTGGACTCGGAGCTGCCGGCTTGGCTGGGGCAGGGCCTGCCATTCCTGCGCCTGCCTTATGGGTCTCGGTGGTTTCCTCATCGGGGCCTGTAGAGGCCTCGCCCTGAGCACAGTCCTGTCCTTCCTCACCCCTCTTGAGACCACAGGATGGTTGGGTCTGAGGGTCTTTCCTCCCCCCGGCTGGTGGGCTGGGCTTTCCCTGGTTCTCTGGACTTCCTCCTGGGTTCCTCTTTCTTACTGGGTTCCCACCACAGGTCAGGAGAAGTGGTTATGGTTTATATTACAGATAGGGAGCTGCCAGAGGTGTTAGGGGAAAAAAAGAGAGAAAACAATAATGATCTAGTAAATAAATTATAACAATCGAATGATCTCTATATTAATATCTTTCCTCTGTATATAATATTATGATTCTATAATATATGGTATTTTCTAGGGCACAGAGCAGTTTGAGAATATTGCTGTAGGCCTAGGAAGAAAAAGGTAATAGACTATCGAGGTACATAAATACAAGTACATTATAATATGCAAGTGCATGTGTGTGTGTGTGTTATATACACACATACATGTGTACACACATTTTATAATCAATCTGCATTTATACATTCTGTTTTAGAAAAATTATCTTGTCTCAGGCAAAACATAGTCAATCCCTGTGAACGTTGAGTTTACTTTTTGTCGGTTTAGAATACAGTGACCTGCAGAAAAACGTCGTGACTTGGCCTGCTGCTGCCGTTCCGAACTCTTCCCTCTGGAAGACAGAAACTTCCTACTGATGCACCGGGCAGTTTAACCTTCCCACCTTCATGGTGGATCTGGGTGTTGCCTCTTGTCTTGGCCTGTTTTCTGCTGTGTTCACACGTGCCACAGGCCTGGGGTGGCAGGGCAGGACGCTGGGCTTGGCTGGACATCTGGCCAGGCCTCCAGCTGCACTGTGAGAAGGTGCGGGTCATGTGGAGAGGGAGAGCAACCCCAGTGTGGACTCGTCCCCCCTTATAAACCACTGACGCCACCATGGCGGCCCCACCCAGGACCTCATCCGGCCCTAGGCACCTCCAAGTACAGGAGCTTGGGGATGAAATTTCCAGCGCAGGGACTTTGGGGACACACTGAAAACCCAGCTTTTGGGGCAATGAACCTTGGTTTATGGTAAAAGTTTCCTACATCACCTGGCTGTAAGGAGCAAGGGGCCCTGCCACCTGGGTTTCCCCTACGGCTTCCAGTGGGGTGTTTCAGACTTAGTGTCTGTCCTTGTGAGTGGGTACGAGAGTTGTGCTGCCCGCAGTGCGTGTGGAGTGTGTGGTGAGTGGTGTGTACGGTGCACGGTGTGTGTTTGCATGGTAGGTGGTGTATTTGGTGTGTGTGTGTGTGTGTGTGTGTGTGTGTGTGTGTGTGTGTGGTGTGCATGGCCTGTATTTGCATGGTCTGTACAGAGTGTGTGGTATGTGTTTGCATGCTGCCTGGTGTGTACAGTGTGCGTGATGTGAGCTGTGTGTTGTATATGGCGTGTAGTGTACCTGGTGTGTATGTACATGCTGTCTGGTATGCAGTGTTTGTGGTGTGCATCATACGTGTAGTGTGCATGGTGTACCTGGTGTGTTTTGTGTGTAGTGTGTGTGTGTTGCGTGTGGTGTACATGGTACCTACAGTGAGCATGGTGTGCATGGTGTGTAGCGTGTGCGTGGCGCATGTTTGCATGGTGTGTGTGGCCCTGACTCTCCACACCTGGAACTTGGGCATCCTGCACTGGCCCAGGTAAGGGACACGCCAGGTCCCTTCCTCCTGTGTACCTGCATCCACATTGAGGAGGAGAAAGGTAGAGGTGCCTGCACCCCACCCCTTCATGCCAGGGCCACACCGGGCCCCCTCCTCCTGTGTACCTGTGTCCTCCCTTGAGAGCCTCCTGTCCTAGCTGCGCGTGGCTCCCTGCTAAGTCCCTCAGGTGCCATTTCTCCAGCCCAGCATCACGCACAGGCGCCACCTCCTCTCTGCACCTAAGCAGTGACATCTGCTTTGATACTAAACGCGGCTTAGCTCTCCCCAGCTGGCCTCCCCCTTCCAGTGGGGACGATGAGAGGGTGTTCTGTTAGGCTGAGTCAAGAAGAGATAAACCATCCACCTCTAGGGGTGAGCACAGTACCAGACAGTTAGGGCCGGGGAGTGGAAATCCCAGATGGCTAGCAGTGCTCACCGGGGATCTGTGGCCTCCATGGAAAATCCAGGATTCCTGAAGGGCTTACCTGGAACTCAGGGTCAGCCTTGGCCCCAGCTGGAGCCTTGGAGGGTGGCTGTTCGGGACACACAGGGGTGTGTGTGTGTGGGAGGGAGGGCAGATTGGAAGCTGAGGCCCTGAGGACCAGCAAGGGAATAAAGTTGCCATGATGCTCAAACCCTGCTTCAGACCCGCCTTCTTGCAGGGACCACGTTGTGTCCACAGCCTCGTGGGCTGCTGCTGGGCCCCGCAGCCCAGGGAGGGCCCAGAGGGTCACTGGCCAGGTATTCCTCTGGCCGGCTGTGCCGTCAACAGCCCAAATGCCCGAGTTTCTGTACAGTGAGAAATCAATTGTAGGGGAGAGGAAACAGGAGAATTTCTTTTTAAATGCTTCAAATCTCCTGGGTTGTGTTGTACAATGAAATGAATACATGAACTACCCGGCAAATGCGTCTTTCAATTTCTCAAAATTGTTGTTTAGTAAGAATAAAGCTTCAATCTGTTGGGATTTTAGAACTTCAGCCGTTCAAATGAACTGAAGCTTAGGACCACTTTCAAAATTTTCAAGTCTTGCAAGTAAAAGCCGAGGCAACTCAAAGTTTGCGATATTACTTTCAAAATAATTTTAATATTGTCATGGATTCCAAAAATTCATATAAAGTATAACATGGGAAATGTGGTTTTACTCCAAAACTTCATGTTCTTCCATAAATAAATCTATCTTTTTATGGCATGCTATCTGGTGCATAATTTTCTGGTGAATGGAATGGCCACTTTTACAACGAGCAGAATTTGTGTATGATTTTCCATCAGCATGACATGTCTAAGCAGAACTAATTCTGGAGTAGTTACCTTTCCCTTTGTGTTTAAGAACTATATCAAAATTAATGTGAGTGAGTGAGTCTTCTCATACTGAAACCGTTGTAGGTCCTGTCAGAGGACCCATCACAGGGTTACTTTATAAAGAACATGCCTTTTTTTTTTCTTTTTAGGTGAACAGGTTTTACATAAGTAAGAAAACAACAAGTATTTTTCTGCCCTTCAAGAAAACTGAAGATCTACATGTGGGCTCTTGGATATTTATCAATAAAATATTGAGCTAAGACAAGAAGGTTAAAATATTCCCATTCCTGATTTTTGAAATACTGCTTTTCATAGACTTCCTTTGTTATGAGACTGAAAAAAATTTTAGTTGGGGGGTTTTCCAAAATTTCACGAGAAACCTCTTGTTATTTTTCAGTTTGGGTTGATCACTAGAAGTACAAATTACAGGGAACAGGTAGATTCAGTTAGCAAATATTAAAGATCTGTGGTTTAAGGGCACAAATAATCTAAAATTTTGATATCAGTATTTTATCATTTCTAGTATAATCAATATTAGAAAAAGAAGTCCTGGCTTTGTACAGCTTAGGAATGACTCTGTGTGTGTGTGTGTGTGTGTGTGTGTGTGTGTGTGTGTGTGTGTGTTACTGGAGATTAAATCCAGGGGCATTTTACCTCTGAGCGACAATCCCAGCCCTATTTTATTTTGAAACAGGGCCTCTCTAAGTTGCTGAGGCTGGCTTTGAACATGTGATCCTCCTGTCTCAGCCTCCCAGGTACTGGGATTACAGGCATATGCCACCATGCCTGGCTTAGGGACTGACTGTTTTAAAAGAAATTTACTTAGCTCTCCTATGGTGTGCTGTCTGATTAAGCCAAAAGAAATTCCATGCTAGGTGAAGAGCAGGCAGGCCCTGCCACAGGCCAGGAAGCTGCAGGAATTTAGAGGCAGGGCAGCTGCCTCCTTACCCTGGAGCAAGGCTGCACTCTGCCGTGCTGCCACCTGATCTCTGCTCAAGTCCTGGCTACCCTTTTTTTCACCAGTCAGTTGCCAAGGATCCCCTTATCCGGAGGACGAGGGAGGAGTATTGACTGGTGTGATGTACCCTAAGAGCTCATGTGTCAGTGTTCAGAGCTGATGTAATTAAGTCATGAGGGTTGTCGCCTCATCGGTGGATAAATGCATTGTCATGGACTTACTGGGTCGTCACCTAGGCAGGTGGGCATGGCTGGAGAAGGTGGGTCCCTGGGATGGAGTCTTAGGATTGCCTTTGTCTTTGAATCCCCTTGCTTGTTTTCTCCATGCTTTTGGGCTCCACGATGTGAGAGCAGAGTCCTTACTCTCTCTCTCTCTCTCCGTTTCTAACACCACACCTGCACTCTGCAGATCCGGCCTTACACAGACTGAACTCTGGAATTTCCAAAAAACTGTGAGTGAATGAATCTTCCTTGCTCTAGGTTGTGTGGTCAGTGGTTTTGGGTCACAGCAGTGGGAATGTTGACCAACACACTGGGCTTTAACCTTTCTCCGAGAAATGAAATGAACACCATGTTATAAGGATGACGTTCCAGCCACTCACTGCAGGTGCAAGGTCGCAGTGGCTTACGCTCACCCTCGTGCTCTGCTCTAGGTTTTTGGCCTGAAGCTCAGGAGGGCTCTGGGGTGGTCTCTAGGAGGGACGGGCCCACCCACCTTCTGGATGGCCCCTGAGTACACAGGTCTGGTGCCGAGTGGCAGCAGAGGACATCTAACGGGGCCACCATTCCCCTGACTTCCACCTCTGCCCAGTCACCTCAGGGCCCTTTTGGCTTCTGCCTCCCATCTGGTGCTCTAGGTTTTTGCTCTGGTCAGACCCCACTCCCTGAACCGAATCCAGCTTCTGTTGATTGCTGCCATGCCATGCCACAGGTTGCCTCCAAACACCATCTACTATAAACAGACAGAGTTATGGTGCTCAGGCTTTGGGTTGGGGCGTTCAGGAGGAGCTCTGCTGATCACTTGCAGCTGCTGGCTCTGTGCAGCCTCACCTCTCACCTCTCTCTCTGGTGCCTTGGCAGGGGCAGCTTGGAAGGTGGGCTGCCCTGGGCCTCCTGCTCTTTCCTGAGTCTGAAGAGGGTCCATGACTCCCATGGGGAGGGGTGCAGTGAGTGATACTGATGACCTCTGAGCATCCCAGGCTCTCAGCTGGTGGGGGGGGGCACAGCACCGTCCACAGCTGAACAGCCTGCAGGGGGCACAGCACCGTCTACAGCTGAACAACCTACAGGGCACAGCACCATCCACAGCTGAACAACCTGCAGGGCACACGGCACCATCCACAGCTGAACAGCCTCCAGGGGCACAGCACCGTCCACAGCTGAACAGCCTCCAGGGGCACAGCACCGTCCACAGCTGAACAGCCTCCAGGGGCACAGCACCGTCCACAGCTGAACAGCCTCCAGGGGCACAGCACCGTCCACAGCTGAACAGCCTCCAGGGGCACAGCACTGTCCACAGCTGAACAGCCTACAGGGGCACAGCACCGTCCATAGCTGAACAGCCTCCAGGGGCACAGCACTGTCCACAGCTGAACAGCCTACAGGGGCTTGGGCACCTCTAAAGGGACGCAGGGAGGAGGAGGAGGCACTTTTACATTTTTAAAACTTGGGAGACCCAGCATCTCCTTCATGCCAACGTTTTGTTTATTCTTGGTTTGTAACTGGTCCCCTTGCCCCCTCATTCAAATAAAACCCGTCTCCACTGCTGGCAACCCTCCACCTTCTAGAGTACACTCAGGTTTAAGTCCTACATGGGCTCTGACCAGGAGAACCATCTGTCACAGATTCCTTACAAATAAACACTTCGCTCAGTTTCCTTTTTAACAAAAGTCTAGCGCAGCCCCTGGGCGCTCTCCCGGGGGGCTCTGGGGCTCTCTCTTCTGGATCCCTCTCTGGCCGGGTGGTTCTCTCTGACACCCCTTCACCCTGTGGGGTGACTATGTTGCAGATGGGCCCATGTGACTGGTTTGGAGATTTTAGGCCCAGCTTTCATCCTTGTCAAGAAGATGTGAGCTTTGTTAGAGCTCAAACCTTCTCTATGAATGGTCTCATGAATTATTTTGTGTTATTTAGCTCATAAGGAAAAAGGTACACATACTCAAAACATTGTAAGTGTAAGTGTAAGCGTGGTGTGGTTTTTAAGACACCTGGAGCCCTGTAGGTGTGCAGGGTTCTGTGGCCGTCTGTAGCTCTGGACGGCTCTAGGAGCCTTATTAGGACAAAAAGAGCAACACAACACCCCAGGAACTGCACACAACACACAGTTGGAAGGAAAGGCCTGCAATCGTCCCCCGCAGCCTGGACGTGGCTTCCTCTGGGGAGGTGGGGTGGGAGGGAAGGAAATGAGTGCAGGTGTGTGCCTTGTACAACAAGGTTAGGAGCAAATTCTGGAGGGTGTGACCCAAATCAGAAGTGGGGTGTGCTGAGTGGCCTTCCGAAGGGGCCCCAGTGGCCCTGGGGCCCCTGCCCTTGGGCGATGGATCCCCTCCCCTGAGAGTGGGCGGCCCTACCTGGCTTCTGCTCTAAGTTGAGTTGTAGGCGGGCTTCCTATATTTGGATGGCTTTTTTTTTTTTTGCTGGCACTGGGGATTGATCCCAGGGGCATTATACCTTCCAGCTACACCCCCAGCCCAATTTTATTTTGCATTTGGAAACAGGGTCTCACTAGGTTGATGAGAGTCCCACTACTTGCTGAGGCTGTCCTCGAACGTGTGATCCTCCTATGTCCGCCTCCCAAGTACTAGGATTACAAGCGTGTGCTGCCACGCCTGGCCTTGATGGCTAATTTATTTGGCCCCAATGCTACCATTTTATTTATTTAGTGTTTTTTTTTTTTTTGTGGTACTGGGGATTGAACTCACCCCCAGCCCTATTTTTTATTCTTTATTTTGAAACAGGGTCTCACTAAGTTGCGGAGGGCCTCACTAAGCAGCTGAGGCTGGCCTTGAACCCGGATCCTCCGATCTCAGCCTCCCAAACGCTGGGATTACAAGAGTGCACCACCATGCCCGGCTCATTTATTTAGTTTTTACCTTACTATTTTTTACGTTTTCATGAAAACATACAGCAAAGTTGAAAGAGTTTATAATTTTGAAATGACCCTTCTCTCTCCACCACTCTGTTTCTCTGATGAGCCTTTGACTGTGCTTGCTTTATCACCTTTCAACATCCAGCTGTGTTTGATTCATATCCAAGTAAACCCAGACTTCGGCGTGGCCGCCCTCACATTTCAGCCTGCTCACCCTTATCTAGAGTTCAGCATTGGCTCACATTTTTTCCTTTGGAGGCAAATATGATGTATAGCAAAGTGTCAAGACGGGATTCTTTCACTTAGCAATATGCCTTGAGGTTTCCTCGGGTCCTTCCAGAGCCCGGCAGCTCACTTACTTTTAGCAATTTAGGAATAACATCTCATTGTCTGGATGAACCAGTGTATTTACCTGCCCACCTGCTGAAGCAGCTCATCTTGGTGGTTTCCTACTTTGGGCAATCATGGATGAAGCCGCCCTAAATATCCGTGTGCAGGTGTTTGCGCGGACACGAGTTTTCACGTCATCTGGTCACCTACCAAGGCGTGCGCTGGCAGGATCATGGGGCGGTGGTAGTTCAGGTTTATGAGAACCCCACACTGCTGCGCCCAGAGGCCCTGCCTTTTGCATCCCCACCGCAGCAAGTGGGCTCCTGCGGCTCCTCATCCTCACTAGCACCTGGCGGCCGCGGTTCTGGATTCTGGCCCCTGTAATAGGTGGGTGGTGGTTAGTCTTTGTTTCTGAGTTGTGATATCTAACGACGTAGATGGTGACGTCAGTAGAGTACTGGATTTAAGTCACTGTCACACGTTTTCCATTTGTTGAAGTGTTATATTCCCTTTTCTCTCCTTTCTTAACTTCTTTTGGAACAAGTGTCTTTGTCCCCCAACCTCCCCCCCCCGCCGCCCCCCGCTCATTGACTTGCCACTCGTACCTTCCTGGATGTCATGTTCGGGTCACATGGTCTAGAAGACTCAGGGTGCCTCTCCGACCTTGTACGGCCTAGCACCTGAGGCTACTTTCCCACTTCCCCGAGAGACCACAGCTCCACCTGTTCGCCGGGAAGCGTCTGCAGTGAACGGCTGGGCTGCTTACCCTCCATGCCTGCTGCGTCTCTGTCCCACAGCCCCGTCTGCGATTTCTCGGGAACCATCTTCCCGGCCTTCAGCTGGCGTGTGTGTGTGTGTGTGTGTGTGTGTGCGTGCGTGCTCTGGATGTGAGCCCTGGCCTGCTGTGAGCACTCTTCCTCGGAGGCCTGGATGGAACCACAGAGTGAGATTCGACCCAGAGAAAGGGCGAGAGGCTGGGGGCAGGGAGTGTGTACTGAGACCATTCTTGCCGGGCGTTCGTTCTATTCTGCATCTGTGTGTAAAGAAGGTTGTGACTTTTGCTTCTTCAAGTAGCCCCACGTGCCGGTGTGAGGCAGCTGTTTTCACTTTCATTTTACAGCCAGGGAGGCCGCGGCAGAGCACTAAGGTGACCTGTCCTGCCCACGCACCCAGCGGCTCTTCAGGGCGGGCGCTGCCAGACAGCACACCGAGCCCTGCGACCGCTTCTCCCCACTTTCCACCCCACCTCTGGGAAGTCAGGCTCGGGCGGGGACGTATGAAAAGCCAGAAAGATGCCCCGATTTGCTGCAGGGGTGGACGCTCTGCTCTCCCCCTGTTTGTCTCCGTTTGGACAGCAGGGTGCCCGCCCAGCCCGATGGCTGTCAGTTTTACCTGGCAGCTTGGCAGGCTGCAGCCCAAGTTATTTACCCACATACTCGATGAGGTGCTGTGCAGGTATCTGTCCCTGGGATTAAGTCACAATCCAGGGACTTTAAGAAAGGAGACTATCTATCCTGCATAATCTGGTGGACCAATCTGATAGGTGGAAGTCTTCATGAGCAGAACCCGGGCCCCCTGAGTGAGGAGTGCCACTGGACAGCAAGGCAGCCCTTCCTGCTAGCCTGCCCTTCAGCTTGCAGACCCGCTTGGCCAGGTGCAAGAGCCAGTTCTTTGCAATAAACATTTCCAGGAATCCATGTGCGTCTCCAGCTGGTAAGCCTGGCTGACAAGGCGGGGAGGGGAGCAAGTCCGCCAGGTGCAAAGGGAAGGCGGCGCTTGGGCTTGCTGCAGATTGGATCTAGCTGGACGAGCAACAGGTGCGAGCCTACGGAGGCGGTGGGGACGGCGGTGGGGTGCAGAGGTGGCTCAGGTCGAAGTTTACTGATAAATGGGAATGAGTCTTCTCAGCGCCTGTGTCCTCCGTCCAGTTCAACCCTCTGCCATCTTGTCTCCTCCCTCCTCCCAGCAGGCAGGTTAGGGGTGCACACACCTCAGGTCATGCCTGGGCAGAGAATGGTCAGCAGAGCCTGCGATCCGGTGTCTGCTCACCAAGGGGAAGCAGGGAGCGGAGCCTGTAATTGGACATTTCACTAAGGGGAAAAGCAGTGAACAGAGTCTGTGATTGGGTGTCTGATTAAGGCAATGAGCGGAGCCTGTGATTGGATGTCTCACTAAGGGGAAACAGTGAACAGAGCCAGTGATTGGATGTCTCACTAAGGGAGAAACTGAATGGAGCCTGTGATTGGACATCTCATTAAGATGGAGGCAGTGAGTGGAGCCTGTGATTGGACATCTCACTAAGGGAAGCAGTGAGAGGAGCCTATGATTGGACATCTCACTAAAGGAAATAGTGAACGGAATCTATGATTGGATGTCTCACTAAGGGAGAAGCAGAACAACTGTGCCGATGTTTCCCAAAGGCTGTTATCAAGAGAAGTTGCAACTTCCCTGCCGAGAGTTTCATTTCATTTTACGTTTGTTTTAAAAATGACCGCAAAAAGACTTCATGGAGGAGGGGAAGTGTGAACTGGCTTTCTGGATGGCTTGAGGCACCACCAGGACTTCAGCAGGGGGCAGATGCCAGGCTGGAGATGGTGCATTGGCTCCAGGCGTGTGCAGGAACTCTGAAACCCGCGGTGCTATTGCCTTGAGGTGAGGGCAGACTGGGTGCCCAGACCCAGCACCAGGGTGACACCGTGGCTAGCTGTACAACAGGCAGCAATGGAACTGTTGCAGGCGCGAGGGTGTCTCCCAGACACAGCCACTGGCAGGTCACTGGCGCTCCTCAGAGGAACAACTAACTCTTAATTTCTCCATTGGCCAAATCTGGAATTGGCCAATATCGACTGAAGGCACCTCACCGTATGGAATGTCTTGATGAACAGAATGGACTGTGACAGGGCTCCTGGAAATGTCACCATTGACATGTGACAAATGAGCCATCAAACACAGAAATAGACAGAGGGTAGGCGATTGCTGTAGCCCTCACCTAACCGCCGTGTGTGGCACCACGCAAAGCAAGTCCCAGGAAAGTAAACCCGGCTCCCTACAGAGGCTCCGGGTGAACGTTTAAGATGTGAAGAGTTTAATAACCACAACACTCGGGGGTTCTTTAAAAGGCCACCCTCTTAGCTAAGTGTCACACGCTTCTGGGTCTGGCAAATCTCACTGGAGTTCCAAATCCCTTGAACTGAGACCAGGATCCATGGTATCCTGTCCCCTCTGCCCCCAGGGACCCTTGCGGGAGGCTCGGAGCGGAGCGGCAGGGCTGGGTGTGTGTTCTCGCTGGGAAGGGCCAGCCCCGATTCTGGGGATTTTCCAAGCTCTCTGGAGGCTGTCTTTGCACGCCCTGCCTTCCTGCCTCTTCAACACCTGGTGCTGCCGGAGGCGGCACCCAGTGATCAGAGGCTGGACTCTGCTGCTTCTCATCTGTCATCGCTGCCTCCAACTGCTCAACTGCTCCACTCCCCCCGCCCCCCAGCCCGCACCCTGACTGGTTTATAGTTCAAACAGACTCAGCCTTCTCCGCCCCTCTCTGCACCTTCTCCTCCTGCCCCCTCCCGCCCTGGAGCCAGCCTGAGGCCCCCGCAGATCCAAGTGGCTCTGGGTACACTTAATTGCCCAAACATGAAGTGAAAGATGGAATCAGCGATTTCTTCCTCAGCCTCTCCCTCTCCCCTGAACGGTCTGTGCCTCCAGCCCCAGGACAACCTGGTCCCCACCTGGGATCACAAGTGATTTCCCTGAAGGTGGGGGCAGCTCTCGGGATCCCAGAGCAAAGAGGTTCATAGCTGCGTTTTTCTCGGAGGACTCCTATGTCCTCAGCCGGGTAATCTAGGAGGGCCTTGCCTTTGCTCACTTGTAGAGGACATCTTCCTTACAGCCTTAAAGAAGACCCACCACCACAATGACTCATCTCTTGGCGCACCAAAAACAGTGCTCAGAAATGTCTGTATATAAGCTCCCAGATCAAAAGTGCTTTTTACAATATGGTTTTTATCTCGCTGGGAAATTTGAGTCTTCAAAGTGTCCTTATTTCTCAGCCGTCGATGCTGCAATGCTGGTTTTTTTGGTACAAGATCTGACCTGGATCCTAGACAATTGCGCTTGTAGACCTCTGCACTCTCTTTAATCAGGACCCTAAAGTTTGCCCCGTGGAGTGGTGTCTCCTACTTTAGGCTAAAATGCCCTTGGAGGAAAAAACCAAAACAAAAGAAACCTCTCCTCCCTACAGGACTCAGAGACAAGCGTTGTATGTTGACGTGATGCACATAAACGCTTCACCCGCTCAACATTGAATACCGCCTGCAAAACGGCCTCTTTCCAAGGGCCGCAGCAACCACGGGCCAGCTCTGGGCCCCCTGCTTGGCGTGGGAACTGGCCTTCCCGAGTGCTGGGTGGGTCCTCAGACCTCCAGAGTGCTTTCCCCAACGCCTCAGGTGTTTCCAGCCACTGACTCCTGAAGAAATGGCTGCGATTAGCTTTGGCTATGCTGCCGCAGGTCGCTTTGGGTTTTCATCCATTTAATATGAAGAGAGCTCTGGAGTTGCGTTATCCAGAAGGGGCTGAGCAGAGACCTGGCCGCGATAGCACAACATGGTCAGTGGTGGGTGTTGTTTTAAAGATATGTGTTCATGTCTCATTCTCCATAGAAGTTTCAGCAAAACTTTTCCAGCTTTTGATGACAGAATTAGCTTTGCCAGAATTAATTATGGGTGCATTTAATGAACAACTCCTTTAACATTGCTTCAGAAATGCTATTTTACTGCCCCTGCAACATTCAGACTGGTCACGGATAACTTCTCTAATGGGAAAAATCTTGTCCTGCTAATTGCTCCAAAATGAAGTTGGGCACATGTCCCCCGGGACAAGTGGATTGTGTTTGCCAATAGGGACAGGGCAGTACGAGAATACAGCAGGTGAGTTCAGTTAAGTCCAGGGGGCACGAGGCTGAAGGCCCCAGCTCACGGACTTGGCATACCTTGGCTCTCAGCAAACAATGAATGAGGGTAGACCCCTTCCCCAGATGTGTCAAACCGCAGGACCCGTGCAGTTCCCTCAGAGGGTGTGGGAGGCAGTTTGACAGTTGTGTGGAACTGTCTACCACCCCACAGGCCTTTGGTGAGCCACCACTGTGAACCAGAGGGACACGTGCGTGCTTCTGATGGGCCAGGCTCTGTGCCGTCCGCCCCCTCCCGCTGGGTGAGCACAGGCAGGCGTCCGCCCCTCCCACTGGGTGAGCACAGGCAGGCCTCCTCGCTGCTCTGGGGCGCAGCTTTGTTGCTGGCTCAGTAACACCCTTTGGGTTGTGAGGCTTCAATGTGGCCTTGGTCCTTTAGTTGTTGACACAGATTCCAGGGCGGCCGAGTGCCCCGTGAGGGATAGCTATGTTTATCGCCATGACTTTGTCTCTGGAGTCTCCTCTCTCAAATTCGGGACCTTTTCCGTGTTCCCAGGCTGATTTTCAAGGCCCTGATCACGTGCACAATTTGTTGTCTTTGAAGTGTTGTAAGGTGCACATGGCTTGGTTCCCTGGTCAGCTACGGACAGAAGGCTCCTGTGCTAAGCATCCGAGGGGCCGGGGCCTACACACTGGATTCAAGTGTCACTTCTGTCTCCAGCTAGCCGTGGACCTGAGTCTTAGTAACCTCTCTGTGGTGGGCTAAGAGCCCACGTCCTAGGAAGGAGTGCTTGCTCACCAGGGGGCAGGGCTCAGGCTGTCCCGTCCTAGGACGCTTGCTGTCTGGGGCTCCCAGGCATGCAATTGTGTCTGCACAAAAAGAACTTATTGGGTGCCCCCCAGCAAGGGTCTGAGCAGAGCTCTCTCCTTGGACTGAGGCACTAGGCAGCTCTGTGTCCTGCTCACCGTGGCCTTGCTTGTGGAATGTGTTATTTAGATGGAGGTGTAGCCGATTTAGCACAGTGCTAGGAAATAGTGGTGATCCGACTAAAGGGTTGGTACTGATTTTATGTAGTGTGCTCTTGGGGAAAGATTGGGAGAAAATGCGTTCAGGTTTTCAACGTGGCAGGGTCCTTGCCGCTTCCTGGGGGATGTGGGGAAGGCGGGAGCCAGTCCCTGCTTCTCTGTTTCAGCATAGAGGTAGAAGCCTTTTCCAATCAAGTAATCAACAACTATTGACTAAGCATATCATACAGGTCTTGTGTTTTGTCTATTTTTTCAGGATGAAACTTGGGTTTATTCCCACATTAAAAATGCTACCCATAGGGCTCAGGGTGTAACTCAGTGGTAGAGTGCTTGGCTAGCATGTGTGAGGACCTGGGTTCAATCCCTGGTACTGCAAAACAACAAACTACAAAACAACAACAGAAAATGCCTCACAAGTCTCTGAAAGTTGTGGGGATAGTGAGAAATTTCCCCTCTTTTCTCTCTCTCTCTCTCTCTCTCTCTCTCTCTCTCTCTCTCTCTTCTCTCTGTCTCTCTCTCCTCTCTCTGTCTCTCTCCCTCTCCCTCTCTCTCCTGACTCTCTCCTCTCTCTCTCTCTCTTTCTCTCTCTCTGTCTCTCTCTCCTCTCTCTCTCTCTCTCCCCCTCCCTCTCTCTCTCCCTCCCTGTCCCCCCTTTCTCTCCCTCTCTCTCTCTCCTTCTCTCTCTCTCCTTCTCTCTCTCTCTTCCTCTTTCTCTCCTCTCTTCTCTTCTCTTCTCTTCTCTTCTCTTCTCTTCTCTTCTCTTCTCTTCTCTCTCTCTCCCTCTCTCTCTCATTCCGAGAGGTGTTCTACTTCTAAGCTACACCCTCAGACTTTTTTTATTTTGAAACAATCTTTCTAGATTGCTGAGGGTCTTGCTAAGTTGCTGTGGCTGGTCTCAAACCTGTGATCCTCCTGTCTCAGCCTCCCAAGTACTGGGATTACAGGTGTGTGCACCATGCCCAACTATAGGGAGGGATTTCAGGATAGAGCACCCCTGCAGGGTGCACTTATCCCACCAACAAGCTCTTGCTGGCACCTGTAAGTGCCAGGCCCTTGTCAGAGCCCAGTGTGCGTGGCCCACAGACCATGGAGGACCAAAGGAGGCTGACCTGTGACCAGATGCCCCAGGATGGAGGCCTGAGGACAGAGTCCAGCCCAGTGGGTTCTGGAAGCGCAGAGAAGAGGCAGGACAACCAGAGCCCACCAGCCCCGGCCCAAGGGTGATGGCTCCAGTGAGCAGGGGCAAGGTGGTTTACAGAAAACGGAGGCTCTTCCTTCACGCCTGCCCGTAGGACTTGGGAAGCAGCCCGTGAGGCTTGGGTCCTGCTCTCGGTCATTTCTTCCCGAGGCCTCCAGCGGCCCACCCTGTCACCTTGCCACCCAAGCACGCGGGCTCCTGTGGGCGATCGTCCCTCTCCTGGGACTTCCTGCGTGCTGCCGTTCCTCACTCTGCCTAGGCCGGGGGGGGGGGGGGAGGGGTGCAGCACCTTCTGCCCTCCTGCCTTTGCTGTTGCAAGTCTCCGTGTGCTTCACACTGCCACCCAACACACACATACACACACACACGTACACACACAAGCACACAACGCACACACATGTGCACACACATACACATGCACACACGCGCACACACATGCACACACATGTGTGCGTGTACACCCCACACACACCTTAAGAACACAGGCAGCCTGCTGAGTGCCCACACTCACACTGAGAGTGACGGCCCCCTCTAAAGTTTCCAGAATCTTCCAGCATCAACTTCCTCCCCCTGCTCCCCCGCCCTGGTGCCCTAGGCCCCGGTCCAGCCTCCCCATGCACAGTCTGCACTTGGAGGGCAGGGCAAGGACCCCACGGGAGCCCAGTCCTCAGGGCCCCTCCCCCCGTGCTGTTGGAATAGGGTTCCTTCTTCTGGCCGCAATGGAACACAGCTTGTATGTACTTCTTTGTGTGTGTGTGTGGTACTGGGGATGGAACTCAAGGGCGTTCTACCTCCGGGCTACACCCCCAGGCCTATTTTTCATTCTTTGTTTTGAAACACGGTCTCACTAAGTTGCGGAGTGCCTCACTGAGTAGCTGAGGCTGGCCATGAATCCAGATCCTCCGGTCTCAGCCTCCCAAATGCTGGGATTACACGCGTGTGCCACCACGCCCGGCTTTATGTACTTCTTTAAACTGAAGAAGTTCATTCTGCTTTCCGGACTTCCCGACACCCTAGGAGGTGGAGGGCGATCACTGAGCAGGGAGGGACAGTGGCTGGCTCAGGAGTCGGATGTGGCCGGTCTCCTAGGCACCCTGAACACCATAGGAGAGCTGCATCGTCATTATCTTTACGGTGCTTCCAGGCCCGCAGCAGCGGTGCGAATCGCAAATGAGCCCTGCCTGCTTTGCATCTCCTGATGGCCTCTGGCAGGCCAGGCCGAGGGGTGACCGGTGGCACCATGGATGATCGCTTCATGATTTTCAAGCACCGGCAGTCAGTGTAGATCTCGGGAATATGCAAAGAGAGCTGAGTCTTGCATACCAATGCTCCCGTGAGTGACAACCCGACAGCGGCCGGGGAGGGGGGAGAGAAAACGGCTTCCTGGGGACTGCCCCACTGTCCCCCTGAAGGAAGCCCGCAGCAGCTTTGAAAGGATGCCTTGCCATCGAGAAACGAGTGCTCAGGGGTGTCCTCCATGGCTCAGCCTGAGCACGGCCTGGCGTCCGAGAACCCCAGGACGCTGTGAGGGGTTTCTGATGGAGCCTGGTGGGGGAGGCAAGGCGAGGCCCCCCCCAGAGTCCAGTGCCTCCCTTGCCTCCTGACCAGCACACGCTGAACTGGTGCTTCCGGAGCTGGGTGACTGTGTGTGCCGTAAACCCCACAGGCAAAGCCTGCGTTGTGGAAGTAGGATTTTCTAGGAATCCCACTCTGCTCTTCTGACGTTTGAAGAACATCGCTTTGGCTCGGGTGGGGGCTGGGACCCCGACTGTGTGTGCACACTTTGCCACCTCACCAACGCCAGGCATGGCACACAGAACCTGAGTGCAGATGAGGGGGGAGGCCGGCAGCTCCCGGGACTCTCCTGCGGGTGGGGGCGAAGTGGACAGAACCTCCCTGCCTGGCCAAGCAGAGGCGATCCGAGAAAACCAAGTGTACTGTGTTGGGAAACTTGGGGTGAGGGGAAACTTGGGGTGAGGGGGAGTGGCTGAAATAATAGGAGAAAAGAGTTAATCCATGAAATGTGATTGTTACACTTTTTGGAAATTGTTATTAAGACAGACATCTTAAGAAATGTTGCATTAGGAATAACCCCTGTATAGTATGGTCTCTACATTTTACTTTATTTAGGCCTTTGTTCATGTTTAGATTATTGAAGTAACTCCAGTGCATTGGTGGGTCTGGTCTTAGGCAGAACCATCTGCTCCAGCTTGCATTGGCCACACATGTGACCCTTAGTCTACAGGAAGCGTGGCTGGGACACCCTGCTTGGGCACACTCCCGGAGGGCCCTCCCATCTCTGTCTGTGATGGATCTATCTATCTGTCTATCTATCTATCTATCTATCTATCTATCTATCTATCTATCATCTACCTATCATCTATGTATATCATCAGTCTATCAGTCTCTGTATCTATCATCTATTTATCATCAACCCATCTATAGACCTATTGATCTAGGTAGCTGTCATTTCTCTTTTATTAATTCATATGTCTATCATACATCCATTGACTTATCAATCATCTATCTCTGTTACCTATGATCTATCTACCTCTCTTTGACCCACTTGCTATCTATTGTCTGTTTATCCATCCACCCATCCCTCTCTCCTCTGTCATCCACTTCTGTTATCTGTGTATCTATCCTCTGTCATCCATCTTTTGTCTGTCTGTCTAATCTTTAGTATCCATATCCCAGGATTCCCACACTCCGCCATAAACTGTTTCTTAGTTCCACAGTGTTCCTTTTGGATTCTGAACTCACACAGCAGCCAGTGCTCTGGGATTTTTTTTTTTTAGAATAATTGTGCATTGGTACATTTTCTTTATCCCAACTGGATTAAAAAATAAGACTACATTATTAAAGTATAACTTACATATACAAAAGTGTATTTTTACAAAGTAAACATACCACCATCCAAAAAATCTTGTCTTGATTAGCGATTAAACTCCCCCTATGGGTCTCAGCGACTGCCTCCCTGCAGGGGTGACTGATGTCTCGCTGGCACCTGGCCCTGCCTGTTCTGAACAGGAATTGTGTGCGATGTATCGTTTTCTGTCTGGCTTCTTTCTTTTAGGATTATGTCACTGAACTCACCCTCACTTTTGTGCAGTTACTTCCTTTAAAGTTTTGCGCTCTGCTCGACGTGGTGGTGCACACTTGTAATCCCAGGACTTAGGAGGCTGAGACAGGAGGATTGCAGGTTTGCGGCTAGCCTCAGCAACTTAGTGAGACCATGTTTCAAAATAAAGAATAAAATAGAGCTGGGGGTGTAGCTCGGAGGTAGAATGCCCCTGGGTTCCATCTCCAGTACCACACACACAAAAAGTGTGTGTGTGTGTGTGTGTGTGTGTGTGTGTGTGTGTGTGTGTGTGTATTTCAGGGCACAAATGTGCCTCCATGATCTTCCCATCTGTGGCTGACATTTGGATCACTCTTCGCTGGGGACTTAGGAAGGACGGCTCCAGGAACATCCCTGAACACATACGCGCTCTCACGCTTATGGTCCTGCTGGGCTCCCTTGGTGGGAGCGGCCGGGTTGCTTGGCTGTGCACGTCCAGTGTCAGCTCTCTGTCGTGGTCTCACCCTGGTGTCCTCTCATGGCCACGGGCAAAGCCCAGCTGCCCAGCTCCTCCCAGGCCCTGGTCAGTGGCTCCTTTCGCCCTTGTTTGTTTCTTGTGACCCTGGGGTGGGTGTGCGGCAGGACCGTCTGCTGGTCTCAGGCAGCACGTCCACGAGGCTGGGGAAGCTACTTACACCCACTTGGGCCGGATCTTTCGTTAACTGCCTCTTCAGACAGTGGCCAAAGGGCCATTTAGAGATCTGTCTTTTTCCTATTGGCTCAGAGAGAAATTACTAAAATATAATCCAAGCTGCTTTATATTTTGTACTTGTTAGTCAGCTCTGCATAGGAACTGCTCTCCTCTGTGGCTCCCCTCTCACTTTCCTGATGGGCCTTTGGTGAAAACGAGCTCTTAATTTGCAATGTTTTTGCTGCAGCTTAGGGCCTTTTGTGTCTTAAGTAATTGTTTCATAGTCCGCAAATCATGGAAAACTTTGTTATCTTTTGCAAGCTTTATTTATTTATTTATTTTTATTTAACTGTTTTTTTTTTTTATCTTTAACATTTTAGATCATGTGTTAGTCATGTGGTGAAATGCCTGGAAAACCAATGTCAAGGAGCAAAGGGTTATTTTGCCTCACGGTGTCCGCTCGTGGGAACCTGGCTCAGCCGAGTCTCAGGGCAGCTTTGATCCTGGTGTTAGAGGTTCCAGCTCATGGTCACCAGCCTCACCTGGACTTCAGGTGAGGGAGAGCTAGAGCGTCGTGGTGGAGTGGAACCGCTTACTTCATGGCAAGAGAGACAGAGAGAGACTGAGACAGAGAGACAGAGATAGAGAGAGACAGAGATAGAGACAGAGAGATACGCTGGGGACAGAATATCCTGCGGGCATGTCCCCAGTGACCCACTTCCTTCAACTAGCCCCATGGCTCTGGTTCCCACCACCACTCAGCGGCCCATTAAGCTAGGTGCTGGCTCTGTCGATGGCCCAGTCCACTGGTGAGCTCGGAGCTCTTGGACCCGGTCACCTCTCACAGTCCCACCTCTGCACGCTGCTGCAATGGGACCTTCAGCCAGCGAGCTTGTGGGGACAGTCCAGGTCCCAACCATGGAGGGCCAGCATCCCGGGGGATCGTTTTCATTTTCACCTGGTGTGAGATGAGTGTCTGGGTCTGTGATTCTCCACGTGGATGTCAGATGTGAGCAGCCCCGTTTGTTGAAAATGCCACCTTGACCCCCCCCCCCCCCCGCACATCTTTTCATAAATGAAGAGTCCGTACCTGTGCGAGCATGGTGCTGGTCCCTCTCTCTGTCGATTCCTGCACCGACACGAGTGGGCGTGGTCCACGGCATTGTCCTTCGTGAACATTCTTAGCTCTGGTACTTTAAGTTTGTTTTCTTTCTCACGATTCCTGGCTGTATTTTCCCTTTGCATGTCCGTATCCATTTTAGAAACAGCTTGTCAATATCCACACTAGAAGTCCTGCATAGTTATTTAGTAGGACTACGCTGGATCTCTGGAATGGTCTGGGAAGGACTGATGCTTTGAGACATCGGGCTTTGGACAGGCATGCAAGGTTCCTCGGGCGCCCTGGCTCTCCCCGACTCTGCCCAGGATGTCCTCACTTCCTCACTCATTCCTGATTGTCACCATCCTGGTGGTGTCCAGAGGAAAACCCACCATCTCAATTCAGTGACAGAGGGACCAAGCAAAGCCGGCACTAGAAGAGAAGGGGAGGCATTGAGATAGACGCTCCAAAGCTGAACTCCTGGCCCCAAGGACGCAGGTGACCTCGGAGCCTGCGCGTGCCCAGCAAGCAGGCATGGGGTCGGACCTGGACGGGGGCCCCAGGGCGCTCTCAGCTGGACACACACCTGAGCCGCGCCTTCAGAGGACCTAACAGGCCAGTTCACTCGTGACGTGGGGGTGAGTTAAGGATTACAATAGACGGAATGTTCATATCTCTCGAAACCCATATTGACCTCTTAATCTCAAGGTGACATCTACTAGGAGTTGGGGCCTCTGGGGAGAGATGGGGTCATGAAGACAGAGTGCTTAGGAGTGGGATTAATGCCCTTAGGAAAGAGACCCTCGCAGAAACACAACGCGAGCCGCGTGGGTAACTTTAAATTTCCTGATAGTCACACTGAAAAAAGTGAGAACAAACAGGGGGATTGGTTCCATGAAGTTATATGAAGTAGTCTAACTTGTTTAACCTGGCATATCTAAAATATGATCCTTTCAACATACACCACCTAACAAAAACGTTACAAGATGTGCCACATTGCTTTTGCACTAATGACTTGAAATCCGGGCACATCTCGGTTGGGCCAGCCGTATTTGGGCATCCGACAGCCACGCAAGCTGGCAGTCACTCCCTGGAAAACACAGCCCCAGGGCAGGGGTTGACCGACCAGGACCATGGGCCGGGAATTGTTCTTGCATTTTTAAGTGGTTGAAAAGATACACGGAACAATGACCTAGGAGGTTAAGATTCATTATAGTTATTTTAAAATGAATTAATCAAACATTTAATTTCTATTATCAGTTTTAGTTGTAATACCAGACAATGTAGATAGATAAAACCCACCAACCAAAGCTCCACAGGTTTGAGAGCTGCAATCTCAAGGTGGGGTGACAATCTGCTTGGGGTACCTGCTCTGCAGCCTCGTGCCCTCCGCCCTCTGCCCTCTGCCCTCCGCCCTTCACCCTCCCCTGCCCTCCCCACATCCCTGGCTGCAGAGGTTCTCTTCAGGCCTCTCGGGGCCCTGAGAACTTGCTCGTGAATGTGCTGATGGTCCTTTGCAGGGCTTCCCGCCCTCCGCAGGCAAGAAAGCGGCCATTGTCTACATCTTCATTTTACAAGATTGCGGTTGGCCCTTGTCACTTGTGTCTGAGGTGACGCAATTTGCAAGCGTATTATTAAGTTTCTCTTAAAATGTTGCTAGGTGAACATAAAACTGTGCGCCCCGCCCAGGGGCTGGCCGCCAGGAGTCTGCCCTGGCCTCCTCCCGCTGCTCCAGGCGGGTTTCCATCAGCAGAGATGCCCTCCCCACCGGGGATCCACTTGGGAAATCATAGACAGCAGGAATCTCCCCATTCTGTGTCCCGACTGACATTCCCAACGTGCAGCCTTGCTCCTCGGCTCCACTGGCTGGCCCCTGGCGGATGGCTGGGGGACGCCCGGGCTCTCAGGGGACCCAGCAACACCCAGCCATTCCCTCCAGAGTGACACCCAACCCCTGCTGCGAAGCCCTTGGTTCTGCCTGACCCAGGAAGGGCGTCAGAGCTTTGGCACCGGCCCGCCTGGAGGGCTCTCTGGCTCCTGGACAGGCCCTGGGGCGTGGACACCCCTGGACGCACCCTCTGTGTGGTGGCTGCACTTCTTAGCATGCATAAGTCCACAAATGATTGGAACACTGGCCCATTGGACTTTAGCTTTGGCAGCGACCTTTCTGCTGGGGTGCTGGGCAGTCCTTGAGCACAGAGGAGGGGGGGGTGTCTGCTGCCTGTGGGGGTGTCTTTGGGGTCCCACTGCATGGCGGTGTCAGAATAGCCAGTGGGGGAGGAGGGCGGCATGTGGCCAGCCCGGGGCCTCTCCGCTGACAGGGCTGTCCCTGGGAGTTCGTGTCCCCTTCTCAGGGGACTTATCAGTTCTGTGGGGCCGGCAGAAGCTGCTTCCACCAGGAGGCCTTATACCTGCACACACAGTCCACTGCCTCGTCCCAAAGACGAATAGCGCTGGCGCTGACTCCAAGCGGGCCAGTCCTACGCTTTAGACAGAGCAGCGTCCTCAGAGCGAGCCATCGGCACAGCACCTCACTTGGAACCCAGAGATGCACACTCTTGGCCCGCACTGGGGCTGCTGGATCAGGGACTCTGTGGGGCTCCTGCAGCCCGTGTGGAACCAGCCCCGGGGGCTTTGCTGCAGCCCAGACTGGAGCTGCTACCCAAGAGCTCCCCACAGGGTCCTTGCGGAGACCACCTGCCCGGCTTTGCCCTGTACCCTCTCCTGGGTGCTCGCCTGGTCCACTGCCTGTATGGCAGCACCCTGCCAGGTCTGCCTTTTGGAACAAGCTACCTGTCTGGGGTACCTCTGGCTATGCCCAAAGCTGCCTCCCTCTCCTTCCTGCCCGGTCCACACCTCCCACCTGCTAAGTCATGTGTCTCCTCTACAAAATCCAAGGCAATTCAGGCCGCAGTGGCGTGCGGCATTATCTGATGTATCTATAATTTCACATTCACTATGTTGCTGTAGACCCAAAGCCCAGGATGGACTCCACCCTGTACTGGTCTCCCTTCTTTAAAAATTCAATGCAGTCAAAAGAAAAAAAAATAGAAAGAAAGAAATCCATTAAATAGGGGAAATTTCAGATAATGTAAAGTTGCTTCTGTTTAAAATGAGATCACGCAAGGGCACTGCATCCTTGTCTGGGGTGGTGTGGTCAGACACAGCAGCCCTGGACTCAGCCGCCGGGCGTTGGAGGGTCTTTTCTGAGTGCAGCCGTGCCTGCAGGGGACCCGAACATGGATATGGATTAGTGCAAAGAGAGTAAGAATCTCAGCGGTATTTTAGTATTGATTACACAGTGAGAAGATAAAATCGTGTCCGCATTGGGTTAAGCAAACTATGTTATTAAAATTACATTCACCTGTTTCTTTTTATTTTTTAATGCAACCATGGAAAATGTAATACTGTGCCCGTGGCTCGAGTCTGTTTCTTTGGACGACGCCGGCCTAGGACACAGAGAACAGCCGCTGGGCCAGGCCGAGGGGATGTGGAACCAGAGCCAACCCCACGGCTCGGCTCCGAGGGCGTGTGGCCCTGACGGGCAGCGTCCCCCAGGTCGCTGGGCTGAGTTGATGCCTCCTCTGGTTCTTGCCATGCTGATCTGCGTCCCTGAGCTGTACCACGGTTCGGCAGCCAGGGCCACTTCGAAGCCCACAGGAAGTACATCTGCTCTGGAGCAGAGAACCAGCCGCTGTGTCTGGATTCTCTCTGCGGGGGACATTCCCCAGGCTCCCGAGGGGAGCAGCCCGCTCGCTCAACCACCTCCACTGGCAGGAAGCGCGTATCCACGTTTCTCCACGGAAACGCCTTTCTCCTGATCGCTCCAGAAGGCAGAGGAGAGCAGCCAGTCTCCACCCTGGGGTGAAGTCCGTGGGGCAAACTACGGTAGCTGTCTGTCATCTCTTATGCTGTAGTTCCACGGGCTGGGCTAGATGACCTTGGTTCCTTGAATAAAGACAATTGAGATCCCTCCCTCCATTAATACAAAAATAATCGGTCAATTGTGCATTTGACAAAGAATCCAGGCAAATTGTGTGTTCATCTGAAGCCCCGGCAGAATAAGGTTGCACTGTCTACAGTTTAAAAACTCAACGGAACTGAATTTTAGAAAAATTCTCTATTTCTGTTGTGCATAAATCCTTATATTTGTCCTAAAATACCGTTCAGGGGAATATGACTCAAATGCACCTCGTGCCTGGGTAGGGCGCCATCTTGGCCCCCCTCCCTCCTCCCTCCTTCCTTTCTTTCCCTCTGTTTTCATCATGCTTTGGCGCAGGTGGTGTAGGCAGGGGTCACTGAGAGTCAGCGTCCTCGGTACAGTCCCCTTTAGTCTCACTGATATACAAAATCTGAAGAATATCCTGATGCTGACCTGGAGCTTGGGCTCTTTCCCTCAGAGATGTGTCTCTTCAGGTGTTGCGTGGCCTTGAGTTCTGTGTGATCAGGTCCCCTCTCTTCCTCCCCCTCTCCCAGGCTGTCACATGAGCCCTAGGAGAACGAGGTGCCGGCGGACAGTTTGGCTAGTGCGGCCAAGGGAGCCAGGCGCTCTCTCCGGCACCGCTGGCTCCGCGCTGTAGGTGAGATCTCCTGGGCCACGCTGATCTTGCCCTTGGCTTAGGAGAGCGGTCCCTGCACGGACAGGTGATTATCTGGTCTTTCCAGATCTCGGAGGGTAGGCTCTGCTGGCCGTGCATGGACGGCGGCTCTCCACCTGCTCCTACCACTGGTACTTTCCTTTCCTTCCCTTCCTCTTTCTTTCTTTCTTTCTTTTTTCTTCTTCTTCTTTTCTCTCTCTCTCCCTCCCCCCCCCACCCCCCTGGTACTGGGGATTGAACCGAGGGGTATTCTACCTCTGAGCTATACCCCAGGCCTATTTTTTTTTTATTCTTTACTTTGAAACAGGGTCTCACTAAGTTGCAGAGAGCCTCACTGAGTAGCTGAGGCTGGCTGCAAACCTGCAATCCTCCTGTCTCAGCCTCTCAAGTACTGGGATTACAAGCGTGCACCACCACGCCCGGCTCTGTCCTCTTTAAGTGCGAGCCGTGTTGGGGTGTCTCTCGAGCATCTGGAAGCAACAATGAGGCATTATCTCCCCGGCATTCCTGTGCGGGCGCTGGGGCTCGTTCAGCTCTTGACATGCACTTGCGTGGGACTCGCCGGGAGGAGAGGCCCACTTCTGAAAGGCCTTGGCAGGAGCAGCCCGGGTAGGCAGCCAGGACGGAGCAGAGGCTGCGGAGGAGGAGGATGCGGCTGAGTCGTGACTTGCATGTCCGGCTAAGCCAGCCAAAGGAGGCTGGTCCACACCCGCGCTCGGCTGAGAGAGTGCCCGGTGCCCCGGTCATATAATTTTCAAAATTAGGTTTGTAATTAACTTCACAATATCTGTGGGGAATTCTGGAAAGGGAGGAAGAAAAACATTGTGGTTATCTGTCCTATTAAACACTAAGCAATGCCTCAGAACTTTAAGAAGTATCCGTAGGTTTTTTTTTTTTTTTTTTTTAAGTACCACTAAAAGGAAACTAGAATTTGCCTTTTGGATTTCCACAGTGTGGCTTCTCGTGGCTTAGGAATATCCTCACAGTCTGAACTCTATTTCCTCAAGTTTGGGATCTGGCTTTTCTCCCCAAATTGTCTTTTCCAGAAATACTCTCTTCATGGACTTTTTTTTTTTTTTTTCTTTCAGTTTTCCCAGAGATTCATGAACTTTCAAGTCCATGCAAAGATTTTAGGAAAATTTAAAATCTTTTGCGATGGCCGTTTGAAACTCAGGAAATCCTTATCTTTCGACTTTTATACTCATTTATTGAGTTTCACGATACATTTAAAAGGGAAACAGAGTCCCGAGTCAAACTCGCTGGACAGAGTGAAGAGCTGAACCGTGTCGCAGTGACTGTTTGCCTCGTTGGGTGCAGTAATGGGTCAAATTGTGTGAGAGGAACAAAGGGAGCTTTTGACGACTGACCGACTTCTCGGCCCCTGAGACACGGTGAGCAGCGCAGGAGCAGATGGATGCGACTTGACACTTCCAGGCAGGAGCAGGAGGCAGAGAAGCTTAATGGACCCCAGGGCCACCGGGGAGGGCGCACCGTCCCCACCCATTAAATATTAACGGGGCTCGGGAGGCGCAGGCTCCGTTCCCAGGGCAGAGCGAGCCCGGCGCCTGCTTTCCAGCCACTTACAGTCGAGGGGCGCCTCAGCAAGAGGAGCACAGCGGCGTCCAATCCCCTGAGCATCCTTGAGCACCTTTCCCAAGTGACACCAGGTAGTCATGGCTTCAGGCGCTGCATCAGGAACGTGGCTGCTGCGGCTGCCGAAGCTGCTGGCTTGGTGGCTGCAACCCCAGGAAGACCACAGGGAGGTGGCTCTGCAAACCGGTCACCTAGGGGGCTCTCTGGATGTCTCCACAGTCAGAGCCACTGCTGGCCTCCAGCTTCTCACGAGAGGGAGGAAGGCACAGCTGGACCTCCTGGAGCAAGTTTTTATACTTTTTCTTTTTTTTTTTTAACCACCTTTATGGACCGTTGGTCTAATCCAGGCGTGGATTGGATAACCTGAAGGAAGGTGTGGAATGTGGCCCTTCAAGTCTTACGGTAGGACCTGTGGCACAGGGCACTGGCGCTCACGGATGCCACCGTAATTCAGCACACCGCTGAATTACAGCTAAATTGAGGTCTCCAGGCACCTGCCTACATCCTGACCAAGGGTGAATGCTGGACAGATGGACGCTACCCATCTTGGTCCACCTGTGTTTTCTCCTTTCCCATCCTGTAGTAGTTTTGGGGCCATGTGTTAGTGCCCCAGAACCTGGGTCCCTGGATGCTGGTGGGGAGCAGAGACCCTCACCCCACCCCCCAAACACATTGCTTTGAAATTGAAGAGAGAAGCAAAGCTTTCTAGGGTTACAGTCTCACATTTTGTGTCTGTTTGTTAGAGTATTAACCTACTCTTACCAATACAAAGGAGACCCCAGCACAGACAGAAATTGCCTTATTAAAATGCGCTTAAAATACTTTATTAGGGAACACTAAATAAATACATTGAACGAGTTTATCAGGCCCTTGGGTGTCAGTCCTGTGACAGGACCCTAGGGGATCAGACGGGAGGCCAGGTCTTCCTAGATACACCGTGCTTGTGAGCCTCTCCTTTTTTGCTTTCAGGGCTGGGTGGTTTCTGGAAGGTCTTGCTTTTCCTCCCAGCCTCCCTACCTGGCTGTTGGCCAACAGGTATCTGCTGATTCTGTTTCCTTGACAGCAGGGGGTGCTCTGGGAATATGCTCTTCAAATTAACTTCGCCTCTAGTCATGCTCTTTAGGAACCCCAAAGAAAGGGAGAAAGAAAGAAAAATACCAATGTGTCAGCCCATGAATAGATGTCTTCTAACTTGGGAAATACAGATCAGCTCAGGCCTGAGCTGGAAGGATTTATAGTGGCAGTAAAGCCAATCACGTACTGCAAGACAAAAGGAACCCAAGTCTTCGTAGAGCCCGCCTGGGCCTCAGGCTGGGAGACTCACTGCCCGTGATAAGTGGTAAATCAGGGCGTGCTGCTGGTGGCTGGGGCTTCACTTCCTGCGGAGGGGTGGGCAGCGGGGGTCTGTTCTCTCTGCTCTGTGCCAGAGGGTGGAGCCCAGAAGACCAGGCCTGGTGACTCTGTGGGGACCTTGCCCAGCTCGGGGCCTCGTTCGAGGGAGGGCTCTGTGCAGGGGGATTCGGTGCAATGAAGTTCGAGGGTTGAGTGGAGGTGCCACCCCCGCCCACCCCTGCAGTTTGCGCTAGTCTCGCGGGAACTCGCTGGCCCTGGAGTCTGGTAGCTTTCCTTCAATGGCTCTGAGTGCAGTCTTGTCCCGGAGGCTTCTTGACTGGGGTTTCCAGGGCCTTCCTCTGCACACATTCTCGCTGTCTTGCCTGCGCCTTCGCTCTTCGGTGGTTCCTCCAAGACCATTCCCCTTGACCTCCAGGAGCTGGTGCACGGCACGCTTGCCTCATGCCCCGGCCTCCTCCCATTGCGTCACATGGGCTGCTTGTCTGTCCCTCCGCCCCGCTGATGGCAGGTACGACGTCCTGCCCTTCATTAGATCCTGTCCGGCAGTGTTTGCTGAGTGAACGAGCACGGGATGAGTATGGGCTTCTCCTCTGGAGTCTGGCGGTGCCCGTAGGATCATTGATGCTGTTCCCTTCACCGGTTTGATTTGAGCTACATCTCATGGTGGGGGGCCCCTGCCCAGGAGCACTGGACTCCCTGGTTGGGGAACTCTGTTAGGGGGACGGTTTATTAATTTTTGAGTCCTGAGGCGTGAGATAGCACTCAGAGCTTGACCAGTATTTGTTTGATAATGAATGAATGAGTGTCTATTCAACTTTTAAAGATAGTGATTGATAAGACTTCTGCAGAGTCCTTTATAATGGTTTTACATATGATTTTTTTTTTTTAATCTTTGCAGTGGTGCAAAAATATACCCATATGACCATTCTGTTTTTCACTTTTAGGAAAGTAAATGACAAGAAATATTCAATACCTTTTTATAAAATAGGCATTGTGTTCGGTGGTGTTGCCCAGCTATGAGACCTAAGTGTTCTGAGCACACTAAAGGCAGGTTAGGGTAAGCTGAGATGTTTGGTAGGTTAGGTGTACTCAGTACATTTTCTGTGTATGATATTTTTGATCTATGATGACTTGATGGGGCCCCACCCCATTGTAAGCCAAGGAGCACCTGTCTTTTGCTTTCTAAAGAAATCTTCCTGTGATAATCAAGGAATGTTCCTGGGGTCTGAGATAAGCTATTTTTCCTTAGGCCTTCATTTGCCTGGAAATGGTGCATCACTGTGGTGAGGCAGGGGCTGGTTCTGCTGGGGCATATTTCTGGCCAAGTGATGAATTTTGGAATGCTGAGATTGCTTAAATCTAGCATAAGATTTCTCCTCACAGTTAATGCTGGATTGACAATTTAAAAAATCGTTTTGTTTTTAAAGTTTAGATAACTGTTTACTAGAGACCTAATAACAAGAAAACATCTTCTCCATCACTACCTCAGCGTGTATGAGGAACTGAGAGCTAACATGACCCTCCATAAAAGAGCCTAGAGACTTCACCGTTGAGATCAGGAACAAGAGAAGAATATCTATTCTTATCACTTCTATTCAACATTGCTCTGGAACTTCTTTCCAGAAAAATTAGGCAAGAAAAAGAAAAGGCATCCAATATGAAAAGAAAGAAATAAAAATATTTCTACTCACATATTAGATAATTATATACATAAAAGCCCCGAAAAATCTGCAAAATAATACTAGAAACTATTATATGAATTTAGAAAATTTTCAGGATATAAGATCCACATACAAAAGTCAGTTGCATTTCTACTCAATAGAAATCATAAATAATCCAAACCAGAATCTATGATCATTTACAATATGATAAAAAAATACATTCTTTGAATTGAAATAAATTCATCCAAGGAAGCTTATGGCTTACATGCTGAAAATGACAAAACATTGTTGAAAGCAATTAAACAGACAAATATTTTTGGAAGGTATCCTATGTTCATGGATTGGATACTTAATATTGTAAAGATGGCAGTATTTCCCAAAGTGACCAACTGATCCAAATCCCAAGGGTTTTTTATTTTTTGCCAAAATGGAAAAGCTTATCTTAATATTCATATGGAATTTTAAGGAACTCTGATAGCTAAAACAATTTTGAAAATGAAAAAAAAAATAGAGGTCTCACAGCTCCTAATTTATCCATAGCAATCAAAAGAGTATGGTACAGACAGAAGATAGATATACAAAGCAAGAAAACAGAGGTGAAATTTCAGAAATAAACCCATATATCTATAATCCATTAATTTCTGATAGGGGTGCCTGGAAAATTCAATAGAGAAAGAATAGCCTTTTAAACAAGTGGTGCTGGACACTGGATAGCCACATGCAAAAGGTTAAGGTAGACCCCTGCCTCATACTGTATGATACAACAATTCTAAGTAGATCCAAGAATTAAATGTAAGAACTAAAAGTATAAATTTATTAGAAGGAAATAAGGGTGCACATTTTCATGACCTTTTATTAGATGCTAGTTTCTTAGATGCTATGTTGAAAGCACAAGCAAAACAACAGAACAACAGATACTTTGGACTTCATCAAAGTTAAAAACTTGTGTGTATCAAAGAACACTATTAACAGTGAAAACACAACCCACTGAATGTGAGAAAATGTTTGCAAATCATACATGTAAAGCAAATCATACATGCAAAGCACAACTCAACAACAAAAGGAGAAAAATTCCAATCTAAAAATGGGTAGAGGACTCAAATAGGTATTTCTCCAAAGGAGAGATAAACAACAACTATATGAGCATATGCCCCAAATCACTAGTCACGAGGGAAATGCAAATAAAAACTATAATGAGGTACCCCTTCACACTCGTAAGGATAGCCATGATAATAATAACTATAAGGGAAATAATAACTATAAGGGAAACCCACATACATTGTAGTGGGATTGCCAAGTGCTTTAGCCGCTGTGGAAGGTAGTGGACAGTTCCTGTATGAGTGAAGCATAGAACGACTTACTGTGTGACCCAGCAATCCCACTTTTAGGTATGCACCCAAGGGAATTGAGAACAGGTGTTGAAACACAAACTCATACAGGGGTGTTCATTGCAGCACCATTTGCAAGAAGCAAAACATGGAATAACCCAGAGTTCTGTCAATGGCTGAGCAAACACAACGTGATCTAGACATACATTGGAATATTATTTAACCATAACGAGGAAGGAAGTGCCTTGCTGCAGTGTGATTCACCTGGTGAGCGTCACGCTGAGTGGGAGGAGCCAGACACAGGACCGTGCTGTCTGTCTCCACTTCTAGACAAGTTCCTACTGTCAGGAAGCAGACCATTGGTGGTCAGGGTCTGGGAAGGGGGGGTGAAGACATCGTCTACGGGCTCCTTCCTGAATGGTGGAAATGTTCTGGAATCGACGGTCTTGGTTGTGTGACATTGTAAATACACTAAAAGCCACTGAATCACACACTTTAAGATGGATAAAACTGTGTATATTATCTCAATAAAAAAGGAAAAAAAGACCTCTATAACAATCCCCATGAGTATAGATTTTAACTGAGATGTTATTTTTAACAGTGAATAATTAGAAACAAACTAAATGTCCAACAATGTTTTATGGTTAAAAAAAATTGTGGGATGTACTCAATGAGTATTACATCGCTACTTAAAAGATTATTATGAATACTGTAGCAAAATGTAATGATTATATTAAAAAATGGAGCGGAATACCAAATTACATGTACCTTATAATGGCAACTCTTTAATAGAGTGTATGGTAATATGAAGAAAGACTAAAAAGGAAAAGAAATTGGAAGATAGTTGTCTGTGTGGTTGTGGGTGATTTTGAAATTTTATTCCAATTTTCTTCTTATGAAAAAGAAGGGTGGTTGGCAATCATTCAGCAAATACTTATTAAATGTTTACTTATACCTGAATTAAAAATGTAAGCATAAAAATAAATGAATAATACTAAGTGTTGAGAGAATCACCTTATCAAAAATACTTAGCAGTGCACCTTTTGAATTGATGCAGAGTAAGCCTTTGTCTTTTGTGGGATTAACAGTTACAGTGGATTTAAAAATACTTCATTCTGTTGATAATTTTATTGAGGAAAAGGGACTTCCCTACTTCGATTTATCTTAAAAATTTCTAAGCTTGCCAACACTAATGTAGTATGATGTTTTAAAAGAACAACATCTTCATTCATTCATATTAAAATATAAATTCTTAAAATATTCATTTATCACCAACAATGTATTAGACACTGTGGGGGAAATAAAGAAAAGTAAAACATAAATATCTCCCTCATGAACTTTTGATTAATAGGGAGAAAGCCTGCACAGAAAACTAGGTCTTTAAAAAAATGTTTCCTTTGAATTTCAACACTAATTCTGAGAGCATTTGTTCCACATAAGCACATTATAAAAGGAATTATATTCATGGAGTTTTTTTTCTAGTTCAGTGTAATCAGACCTTATTCCTTAGCCCAAATTTCAACAATCCTCATTTTAATAAGGTGTCACCTGAGAACTCTGCGGCGGTGTTCAACTGAATACAAGTCTGTTTTGTGGCATTGTTGAAATATGCATTGCATGGTGATTTCACATGATTTCTGCTGAAATGAGGAGTTCTTTGATGCATGTGGATCATTAAACGGCTGTAAGTGAACCCTTGGGAGTGGGCCCTGTGGAGGCAGCCGTGGTCGGCTATCAACGTGCGTGTGGCACTCCCTGGGTGTCACCTTCGGGAAGAACACGTGTGGCAAGCTCTCTGCTTATGCTTATCCACATGATTTCTCAGTGCTAATTTTGGTTTCCAATTTTTATTTTTATTTTTATTTTGGTGGTACTGGGGATTGAACCAGGGACATTCTACCTCCAAGCTATACCCCCAGTCCAGTTTTTTATTCTTTATTTCAAAACAGGATCTCACTAATTTGTGGAGAGCCTCACTAAGTAGCTTAGGCTGGCCGTGAACTCAGATCCTCCAGTCTCAGCCTCCCAAGTACTGGGATTACAAGCATGCGCCACCACGCCATGTCTAGCTGGTGGGTTCTAGTTTTTTTTTTTTTTTTTTTTTTGTTGTTTGCTTTGTTTTTGTTCTTAAAGAAAAAGAAAAGGATTGCAAATACAAAGCAAACCCCGACCCTGGCAGCACCCTTTGCTTAGGGAGAGACCACACAGGGTGACTACACAGAACACACATGGAGGTGCGTCAGCCACCAAATCCCAGAGACTCCCAGCAGCCCCGGGTCCATCCCCGTTGAGATACTGTTGGCATCCTAGTGCTGCTTTGTGGAGAGATGAAGACAGCAAAGTCTGCGCTGCCACGGAACAGACAAACCAGCAAAAACAAACGAGGAAAACCAAGACGCTGTCACCTTTAATGGTGAGGTCCCCCAGAGATTTTGGAGCCTCTTTTAGTTTTATTATGCATAAAAACACAGACATTATTTGGTGTGTTTCTTGCCGCAATTTTGTTTGGTAGCTTGAAAAAATTATGCATTTTGTAGTCTAATAGTAATAAAAATTAACTAGAGGTATTTCAACTTTAAAGTCCGAGATTTCTAAGGTATTGCTTTTTACCAGTTATTTTGAATATGGTAGAATATTAAGATTATAGAAATATTGTAGAAAAATGAAATTGAGTTTTCTGCCATTAGCATACATGTATGATACTGGGGATTGAACCTGGGACATTCTACCTCTGATCTACACCCTCAGGCCTATTTTATTTTATTTTGAAACAGGATCTTGCTAAGTCACCACACAGTGGCCTCAAATCTGTAATCCTCCTGTCTCAGCCTCCCAACTTCTGGGATTACATGCCTATACCACTGTGCCTGGCTAATCAGTGTTTTTGTTTGTACAATGAAGTAGATGTAGAACGTTTCAGACTCACTTGCTGTAAGCACTCCACGTAGGACGTTTTCTAGGAACCTTCCTTTCTGCATTGTCTCCATTTTGGCTTCCCCTAGGAGCTCCTTGAAAGTTTCTGACTTTGGGGTTGCGGAAGGATGTTCTCTGTGGCTCTCAGGGAAATCTGTAATTGCAATGGCTAATCCTCCCCAGAGGGCCTGAGGAGACTCAGCAAGGCTGGTCACATTGCTGGACCCTCCCTGGACGAGGAGGCTTGGCCTTAGGCCAAGGATTGGTCTAGGAACCTCTCAAATAATGCATAGAACTGAAGGCGCAGCCTAGCAGGAAGCATGGAATTCCTGTCATTTGAGATAAGACAAGACAGTTTTCACCTACTAAACATCACCTTTGGTTTATGTTGAGTTTTCTGAAAACCTTTTTCTTCCTGATGACCTTACCTAACATCACAAAGATGATTGTGACAAATTAAAATTTCCTGTTTGATTAAAAAAAAAAATCTCCTCCTATTCCTTACAAATTCTCAGTCTCAGGTCTCAGGTAAGGACTTCCAATTTCAGCACCAGTGGGAAACCTGCCAACCGTCCCCTCGTCTTCTCAGTCCTGAGCCGTTGACCAAACAAGGGAATCTGCTTCTCACTGTCTTCATTCCTGACTAAACGCCAGTGGTGTCTTCTCCTGCATTCAGTCCATGGAGACCAAGTTCACCAAGCAGGACCCGACCTGCCTCCCCGCCAGCCGGCAGAGCCCACAGAGGATCCTGCAGCTCTTAATTCCCCCTGGGATGCTAAAAGGAGTTCTACGGAAAAGATAGTTATTAAAAGCCACTTTAAAGTTTTTGGAAACAACAAACATCCCTAGATGGCAGCTTTTGTTATCTTCCAGTAATTTGCTTTAAGTGGCAGTGTGCAGTTGAGCACTTGACAATGCCCCATGAGTCCCCAGAGGCGAGGATCCACCGTGTGACACGGAGACGGGGCCAGGAGCCCACCGCAAGGCTGGATGGAGGCGGTCCCAGGCCAAGCCACTTCAGGTCGAGTTTGCAGTATGATTATAAGAGTCACTCTGTTTTTCTCCTGTGGATTGCCAGTTAGACACATGAGGTCATTCAGCCTCCAGCCTCTTCTGTGGGACTCTAATGGTAAACAATCCGTTATCAAGAATTACAGGTCAAGTAAATTTGGGGACCTTAGCTTCTGACAGAATCCCATGGGAGTAAACCCTAGAACTGGAGGCTCTCCTGTCCCTCCTGCCTGAGAGGGGATCGGAGAACGTGAGAGGGCTCAGACAGGCAGAACTGCGTCTCCTTCCTCCATTTGTGAGTTTTCGGGTTTTTTCTCACTACAATGATAATTATTTGATAATGAGGGCAGGGAGTCATATTCATAACCCTTCCTAGGTCATGTATGAGAAAAAAACTAGACAGCTGGGGAACTGACTTTCCATACCTTCCGTATACAGATAACCTGAACTTTTATCATTATAGATGAAAACCGTAAAATCGACTTGACAACCCCACTGTTTCCCGTGGGTGCGGTCGCGGCTGAGTCAACACTGTGACTTTGAGGAGGGACTGCTACAGCAAAGTGGACAAAATAATCTTCATCCCTATAATTTAATAAAAATAAAGGGCGGGATGAAGGAGCGGGCGCTAACAGGGGCTCCGGGGGTCTCCTTACCGGAGCGGTTACACAATACCCAAGATGGCGGCCACTGTAGGACAACCAGCTCTTCACTCTCTCTCACCTGGCTGGTTGCCACATGTGGTTGGAACTTCTCAAGCTGTTTCCTATCAAAGGATTGCTGTTGTAAACTATGGTAGCTATCAAAACAAACTTCCACTATTTGGAGTAGCCCGCATCAGGCATGGCCAGAAGGGGACATTTCTGTGCTTATGAACGTCACCCAGCGGTACAGGTGGGCGCCACACAGTCCCTGTGTACGCTCCAGCTCCCGGGTGGGCGCACTCCCGAGGGACCTGCTGTACTCTGCGCGTATCAGGCTCTGATGTGAAGACCCCCCCCATCCCCAGGGTCCTCACCACTACCTGGTGCCCTGCAGATGTGCAGGGCAGAGCCTCGGCTGACGGAAGGTGGCAGAGGACAGAGGGGTGGCAGCTCACCCTCCGCACAGCAAGCTACGCCCACAGCCCTCCTCTGCCATTGGCCACCGTGGCCCAGTGTTTTTGGGGCTGCCCACTGATGGGTCCCGAGCTGCTGTAGGATCCCATGGTGGGCAGCAGGGGGCGCTCTCGCCATCCACTCTTCCTCTTCCCCTGAGTCCTCACCTGTTCCTTCCTTCTGGGTGGCCACTGCTGTCTGGGTTCATCTGCTGGACTCTGCCCAGTGCACCCAACCCCTTGGTGCTTGCCCTGAATGCTCACTGGAGGAATGGCCTTTCATGAGGTTATTTATTGTTATTTTTCTGTGGTAATGGGGATTGTACCCAGGGGCATTCTACCTTTGAGCTATACGTCCAGCCCTTTTGTTTGTTTATTTTTTATTTTGAAACAGGGTCTCACTCTGTAGGTAAGACTGGCCTTGAACCTGTGGTCCTCCTGTCTCAGCATCACAAGTACTGGGATTACAGGCATGTGCCACTGCACCTGGTAAGAAAGAAATTTTTAAGAAGAAAGCTAGCTTATATGATTAGAGTGAGTGGTCCATCTGAGTGTGTTAATAAGCAATAGTGTTATTGAACTGCGTACATTATTGGGATTTTTCTAACACAGGTTGCTTTATGGGTTGGAGTATGTCTTCTCTCCTCGTCTGTGGGACTTTAGGACAGCAATGGTACTGGTGCAGTGCGGCCTCACGCACCGTCCCCATCAGTCTCCAGGGGACGGGTGTGGGGTGCGGGGATGCTGTTGGCTTGAGTTTTAAATAATGGCAGCAGTGATTTACATAATAATATGTATTTAAGCTACTGCTTAATTCATTTTTGTTGCTTACACTTTAATAAAATATTTACATGCTATTCAAAGATTAATTTGGAGAACACCGTTATAAAATTGGCCCTGACACATTTTCTCCAGAGCATGTTGCTCGAGGTTCTGAATCACTTGGCACAGTTTGGAGAAGTTTCTGTCACTTCTGCTGTATGCACCTGTTTCTACGCGATGGTTGATGGTAGATCTGGAATACACAAGTGGTGCTGAGAAATGGTGTGTGATATGTGTGTGTGTGTGTGTGTGTGTGTGTGTGTGTGTGTGTGTGTGTTATTGGGATTGAACCCAGGGGCATTCTACCTCTGAGATACATCGTTGGCCATATTTTATTTTTTTATTTTGAAACAGGGTTTCACTAAGTTGCTGAGGCTGTCCTCGAACCTGTGATCCTCCTGTCTCAGTCTCCTCTCTAACTACTAGGGTTACAGGCAGGCACCACCACGCCCAGTTAGTTATTTGTATTTTTAAAAAGTAGAGTGTGATTGGAGAAATTTAGTTTTGTTCGGTAAATGCAAATTTTTGTTCATACTTGAAATCTTTTACTAGATTTGCATATGGTCTTTAAAGTTGAAGTGTATTCTTTTTTTTTTTTTGCGGTCCTGGTGATTGAACTCAGGGGCATTCTACCTCTGAGCTATACCCCCAGCCCTATTTTTTTTTCTTTATTTTGAAACAGGGTCTCACTAAGTTGTGGAGTGCCTCACTATGTAGCTGAGGCTGGCCTCGAACCCGGATCCTCCGGTCTCAGCCTCCCGAATGCTGGGATTACAAGCGTGCGGCACCACGCCCGGCTGAAGTGTATTCTTTTAAAATTGTTGATTGTTTGAAAACCAAAGGATGCACCAAGGCAACAATTACTACTTCCAATCTTACATCTCTATTACTGAAATAATTGCTCTGTGTAGACAACAGGGCTCAGCAGTTGCTCCAGGTGAGAAGTTTGTCAGTCACTCCACTCTGTGCGGAACAGTTAGGTGTTTTTCTTTCCAGCTCATCCTAAACAACACTGGCTCAGCCAACCCAAGGATCTTTCAGAGCATGCGCACATCCTGTGAACCAGCCTGCCCTCTGGTCCCCACCAGGGGAAGGCAAGAGGGCAGTGTGACCTCCCCTGAAGTAATTGGAGCTGGGTGGGCACTACCCAGAGAAACACCCAGCAAGAGCCCCATGGATGCCCAGGTCACTGCAGAGAGGCTGTGGCTGCAGTGCAGGGAGTGGGTAGGATTGTGTCCCCCCAAATTCATGTGCTGGTGCCCTCAGTCTGCTGAACTATATCCATGTTTGGAGCTGAGATCTTTGAAGAGGCTGTTAGTGTGCACCCTAATACAACATGATGGCGCCTCATAGGAAGAAATTAGGACATGGACATACAGAAGACACAGGAGAAGATGGCATCTACAAACCAAGAAGAGGACTCCGGTGGAGCCAGCCTGCCCTGCCTGGACCTCGGACTCCAGCCTCCAGGACTGGGAGAATTAGGTACTTGTTGTTCAGTCCTCCCTGCCCTTGGTAATTTGCCTCTGCACACCAACCTGGCTAATATGGAGAGGAGACCCACAGAAAGCCTGGCAGGTGCCGGGGGGCAAGAGGCGGGAGGTCCAGGGAACGGGGTGGTAGCGCTCACAGTGAGAGGTCAGGGAGGAGAGAGCTGTGAGGGTCTCCTCCCAGAGTTCACTGGGGCAGTGACCAGGGCAAGCACAGGAGGGAAGGACCCAAGAGGATGGGAGGGAGTAATACTCAGAGCTCTCAAGGACCCTTCCCGTCAATTACACTGCAAACTCTGTCCTCTCTAGAGCCCTGGCAGAATGATGGGAAGGCTTTAGCTTCAGTGAGGAGCGATGTTAGCCAGACTCAGCGCTGCTCTCATCCTCCCAGAAAAATCAGAGGCGAGATTCAGACGGACATGCTGTTTCCAAATAACTTGAGCACATCCCAGGACATACTTCAAGAACAATTAGAAGAATAAAAAGTATCCAGAGCTCAGAAAGGTAAAGTTGACAATGTGTGGCATCCAACCAGCAACTAACAGCATGGGAGAGGCAGGAAGCGAGACAGGGCAAAATACTTGAATAAGTAACAGCTGGAGGTTTCCATATTTTATGAAAAACAGAGGCTCATGATCCAAGAATTCTAACAAACCCCATGAACGAGAAACATGAGGAAATCTACAATAATATATATCCTAGTCAAATTGCATGAAGCCAGTGATAAAGAGAAGATCTTAAAAGTAGTGATGGGGAAAAGAATGCATGCTATCCAGAAGAACACAGATAGGGATGGAAGCAGATTTCTTATCACAAACATTGTGAGTAAGAAGACAGCAGAGGAGTATATTTGGAATACCAAAAAACAAAACAAAACAAAACTGACAACTGAGGCTTTTTACACAGCAAAAGTATCTTTTAAAAAACAAAGGTGAAGCAGAGACTTTTTGGACATACAAAAGCTGAAAGAATTTGTCATCAGCAGATCAGTAAAAAAAATGTTAAAAGAATTTCTTCAGGCAGAAGAAAAATGATACTAGATGAAAATATGGATCTACACAAAGGAAAGAAAAGCTCCACACACGACAGCCAGAAGGATAAATATACAGCAATTTTTACATTATTTCAATTTTTTGAAGACTGATTTTTAAATTTATATAAAAATATAAATAATGTGATTTGAGGTTGTTATATTGTGGAAGTGAAATGTGGCACAGCAGTAGCTCGCAGGCCAAGAAGAGAGGAATGGAAGTGTATGACTGCAAAGTTGTAAGCTACATGTCAACTAGTATCAAATTATTTGAAGATGGACTATGATGGGCTATAGATGTATATTATGTATTTTAATGAAACCACTAAAATAGCACAAAAGAGAATAATCACTAGTAAGATAACAAAGAAGATAACATACAATCCTAAAATGTACTTGATCCAAAAGAAAAGAGAGAAATAGGACAAAGCAAATGAAGACCAAATGTGAAAAACTAGAAGCAAATGGCAAAATGATAGACTTAAAACCAACCACAGTAATAATTACACTAAATGTAAATGGTCAAAAACCCTGATAGGAAGGCAGTTCAGATTGCATGAAAAGGACCCAACCATTGGCTAAATTCAGAAAACCCACTAAATACAAGAAAAAATAGGTCAAAAGTAAATGGATGTAAAAAGATACACTAAAGAGATCGGAGTCAACAGATAACTGGAGTGGCCATGCTACATTAATATGAGACAAATTGTATTTCAGAGGAAAGGTTGCGACCAAGGACAAGATGTGCCATTTTGTAAAGATAAAGGTGTTAATTAATAAAAGAGAATACTAATCCTAAATATTTATGAGCCTAAACCAGGTGTTAAGATACATAAAACCCAAACTGAAGAAACCGAAAGAATAAATTCAAAATAATTGCCAGGATTTTAATATTTCTTTCTCAGTAACCAATGTAATAAGAATATCAAAATGAATATAGAGGATACAAGGAAACTATTAACCAACTTCACCTAATATGCAGCTGTATGCCAATTCACCCAATAATAGAACAAACATTATCTTCAGGGGCACATGAAGCATAAAGCAAGGTAACTTTTATTAATGTGTCATAAACATGTTTTAATTTAAGTGGATTTTGTTCTGGTCAGCATTCTCACACCCATAATTTAAAGACCTGACCATGCAACTTAGAAGAACGAAGGTTTATTTTTCTACAGTTTAGGGACCACGGAAGAGAGAGCAAACAGGCTGTGCTCCTTATGTTATGGAGGCAGGAAACGAGAGAAAGAGAGAGAAAGAGCAGAGGGAGGATGAGCCATTTATATAATCTCCTAGGGGGCACCCCCAGAGACCCATGTCTAGCCACACCCTACTGACTTGGTCACCACCCAGATACATTAAAATGGATTTATCCACTGCTGGGATTAACACCCTCATCAATCAATTACATGAGCTCCAAACATTAATAAATTAGCTCTTTAGGGGATATTTTATACTTAACTATAACAGACTTAAGCAGCATAAAAAACATATTTTGACTATCATGAAAGCCACCTAGAAATGAACAGCAAAATGTACCTGGACTATCCACTAATATTTGAAAACTAAATAACATACTTCCATATAGTACATTGGTCAAATAAAAATAAATCAAAAGACAAATTAAAAAGTATTAGAAATGAAGGAAAGCAAAACACAGCAAATCACAATTTGCAAGGTGCAGCTAAAGCATAGCTTGCAGGAAAATTTGCAGCACTAAATTATTAGATTAGAAAAGAAGAAATGTCTCAAGTCAATTGTCTCAAATTCCACTTAGTAAATTAGAAAAATAAGAGCAAATGAGACTCAAAGTAAGAAAAATAATGGAAAAGAAAATAATGAAATGAGAGAAAGAAAGAAAGAAAACAATGGGCATCTGAACAGAAGTCAATAAATTAGAAAAAGCAGAGACATTAGAGAAAAGCCATGAAACTCAGAGACAATTCCTTGAGAGAAACAATAAAAATTAATAAAGCTCAAGTCAAATTGGTCAGAAAAAAAAAAAAAAAAAAGGAGAAGAAACACAAGTTACCAATGCCAGCAGAGAGAGAAACAGCATGGCTGTGGGTTCTTTAGATATTTCAATTATAAGGGAATAGTTTGAGTAAAATTGATGCCAATAAATTAAAAAACCTTAATAAAATGGATATTTTCCTTGAAAGACAGAAACTACCAGAACTCACTCAAGAAAAGAACGGAGCAGCTGAATAATCTTATATCTATGAAATAATTAACCTTCTCTCAACAAAAGACGAAGCAAAAACAAAAACAAAGAAACTCTAGGCTAGGCCAGGTGGCTTCATGGCTGAATGCTAGCCAACTTTCAGAGAAGGATCCCTGACAGCTGCCCCCTGGTGAGAACGGGATGCCTTTGGTGCAGGATCCAGACCAGACAGGGAGACCATCACGGTGCTTCTACGTAACATTGACTTGTGGGTGCTGCTGACCAGGGCAAGGCATATGCAAAAAAACCCCCCAAAAAACAAACAAACAAAAAAAACCCAACAACAACAACAACAAAAAACAACAACAAAAAACACCAAATCGAAGGCATTCCGATGGAAAGTTCTTATTTCCAGATACATGCTTATCTATGTAGAGAATCCCATGGAACCGATAAAATATCTACTAGAACTAATAAGTCGGTTCAGCAATGTTGCAGGATGTGAGCTCAATATACAAAAATCTGTTGCACTTTTGCAGATGGACAACGATCAGCAAAGTAAAATGGTAAGAATATCACTCCAAATACCACAAAATGAAATATTTGGAGATAAAGCTGACAGCGAGTGTGTAAGATCTGTATGTTGAAAACCAGAAAATGTTGAAGGGAATAGTTAAAATAGACCCGAGTAGCTGGAGAGGCTTAGCAGGATAGCAGATTGTGAGATCACTGCTGCAGAGGGGCTGGTCCTCTCAAGCTGCAGAGAGATCGAGGAAACTGACAGTCAAAATCCCAGCCAGCTCTTTTTGGGTAGAAATTGACAATCTAATTCTCAAATTCATGTAAAAATGCAAATAATTTAGAACAGCCAAATAATTTTGGAGGAGAGAACAAACCTGGAGGACTTTGCACGACCTGATTTCAGGACTTATTATAAGGCTGCAGTCGTCAAAATTGGGTGGTAAGGACCGGAGGACAGACAAACGGGGCTCCAGAAGAATTGAATGAATCGAACAGAGAATCCAGAAACAGACTCGTGTACGTGTCAATTGATTTTTTGATAAAAGTACAAAGGAGAAAAGAGAATCTTCCTATCTTTTCTAGACAGTTGGTGATCCACATGTAAAAAAATGGTCTTTGATCAAGTCTTTGTACCATACAGTATTTTACCCAAAGTGGATTGTAGACATCGATGTAATATAAATCCCATGCATCTTCTAGAAGAAAACAGTGGAGAAAATACTTGTGACTTTGGGTTAGGCAAAGATTTCTTGGGCTGAGCTTTCTCATCTTTCCAAAGCATTGAAGACTTGGACTCCAAGAAGCGGGTAGGAAGTGATTCCTACCATTTTCAAGGATGCTGAGTGCCTGCCTCCATGACTCTGGAAGCCTGGGGCAGGGCTGGGCACACGCACATGCCTGTGTGTTCACTTGGCACAGGGAGCCAAGGGGAGTCTAGGGGAGGCAGTGTTCTAATGGGTGTTAATTGATGCCTGAGCGACTCTTTTTAGCACTCTTTTTCTGCACGGTAGAGTTTCGGACCTCTGCCTGGAGAAGGCTTTCCTGGGGGCTTCAAGGTGTTGGGGAAGCAAACAGTTTCTAACAGTAGCATGTTTTATGTGTGCCGAGCGTGGGTTCCTGTCATTTTAGACAGCGCCAGGGCTCTATTTGGTTAGTGTAGCACTCCCATGAGCGGTGCCGGGGGATCCTGGGATGTTCGTTCCATGCTGTGCCAACTCAAGATGTCCTCTCCCCCCTGGAGCTGACTTGGGCTCGCCGCGGGGACCAAGGCTTGTGACCAAGCAAGCGAAACGGCCGAGGCAGCGTTCATTGAAGCTCATTCCTAATTATAGGTTCCTGGAAGCCACCGGCGATGGCCGAGGCTCCTGGGTGCCCACCCTTCCTCAGATGGCTTTTCAGTGGGCAGCGGAGGCCTTGGGTGCTTTCTGTCCTGTTTATCACCGTGTGGTCCTGAGCCTAGAGCCTGTGTCTCCACCATATCCAGCAGGTGCTAGATGCTGGTGTGCTTGGTTCCTTTGAGACAGTGAGGAGGCGGCAGGGCGGGTGATTTTCTCTGGCCGCTTCAATTAGCTTGGCACTTGTGTTTTCTAGAGCTGGGGTGACCCCAGCCCCTTGATCACCTGGAAGGGCTTCCCTCATGCAAGACGCTGGCTCCACACCACTGTCCCTGACAGGACAGGGCAGGGTGGATGGAAGAATAGCATGTCTGTGAGCAGTCCACTTTCACAAGTGTAGGTGTGTGTGAGTGCACTGGTACTCACGTGTACACTCACACCTGCCCCCCCCCCTCCAGCCACACTGCAGCCTTGGGACGGGCCCCAGTGTGTGGTCACTCCCAGTCACAGGCAGGGAAACTTGACAGTTGCTCCAATAAAGTTCAGCTCATCCCCAGAGCCCAGTGAGTGACCTGTGGTTCCCGTCAAGCAGAGACCCTTCCCTGTGGCCTGCCCCACAGTAACCCACTAGATAACCAGCTGAGGAGATTGTCTGGGGAAGGGTGGGCCTCCTTGGGGCCTGCTTCCTGCAAGAGCACAGGGTCCTGGGGAAAATCCTTCTGGACGAGGGACTGCTCTCATTCAAAGGACAATACCCCCCAGCACACACTCTTTCTTTCTTTCTTTTTTTGTGGTACTGGGGATTGAACTTGGGCATTCTACCTCCGAGCTATACCCCCAGCCCTATTTTTTATTCTTTATTTTGAAACCGGGTCTCACTAAGTTGTGGAGGGCCTCACTAGGTAGCTGAGGCTGGCCTCGAACCCGGATCCTCCAGTCTCAGCCTCCCAGTTGCTGGGATTACAAATGTGCGCCACCACGCCCGGCTCAGCACACACTGTTTCATAGAAAATAAATCAGACTGAGCCCCGTCGTGGTTCTGGCCTGCAGGCAAACTGCTCGAAACTTATCCTGTGATTTGGGTCTGGAGGAAGAAAGGGAGCCCCCTGCAGCAGCAGCCCCACACCACATAGTCCTGTCACCCTGTGACCTGTCGACGCCTGCCCAGAGCCCGTCTGCGCAGCTGTCGAAAGGGGGGTGTTCTGAAGAGCAGGAGTCTCCGACAGCATGCCAGGCCGGGGACAGACGGGCAGACTGAAGCCGGGGCACGCCGGGGGCGGGCGCCCACCTCAGAGGGGACAAAGGGGAGTTTGTTTGATTTTCAGAGGAGAAAATTCCACCGGGGAAAAATAGGGACTTATGTAGTTGACAATATCAGTTCTAAAAATGCAATTTCCGGATTAATAACCAAGACACTGTTGTAGTTCCACCGTTCCTCTAGGACGTGTGCTTTTGACCCACAGAACATATTGCGCCCCATGGCTCTTCGCCGAATCACGACTTAACAGTCCTCCCTCTCTTAATGCGTGATGTCTATTAAAAAGAGCCACTGCTGGTACCGGGGCCCCTCCTGGGAACCAGAAATACGCCTCTGCAGACTGGCCACTGGTTAAATATTAAAGCTTGTAACTTTAATATTTGTGTGTCTATATATTGCATCAAAATAAGGAAAAATTCACACAGCGATGCTTTCTTATATGAAACCTTCACCGCCCAAGTAATGTTTGACTTCTTTCATCCTACTTTGGCAGATAAAGTTTTTACTACACCAAGGACACATCTAAACACAATCAAGATTTATCAGTCACACGCACACCTAGGTGCACACCACAAGCGCCTCTGTGCATTCTTGCTCAGATCTGCATCTGCATGTAGTTCACACTAACACTTGAAGGTATTTATTAATAGGCTAAAGATCACGTATGGCTATAGACTCCATTTCAACACCGGAATTTTTTACAACTACTTTTGGGAAAAGTAGGAAGAACACAACGGTGTGCTTGTGTTGACGCAGACGCCCACCAGTCGCTGTCCTGCTTTGGGTCAAGAAGTCAGATTTCTTTATCAGGCAGTAATCAGGCTCCAAAGGGAGCTGTGAGCGAAACTCCATAAAGGAGTGAGGGCAGGTAAGGGCCGCACAAGAGCACGCCTCTCCAGTTCATCCACCTGCCCTGCGGGTCGGGGAGAAGAGAGACACGCTGCCAGGCAAGAGGAGACCCACCAGAGGAGCAGGGGCCGGCCACCCGGAGTTTAGCAAGTACAGCGTGCGGTTACACAGGAAGACCGCTGAACCCCAACCCCAAGATGAATGTTTCCAAGTTGCTGCCAGGGGCGGTAGTCCTGAATTGCAAAAAAAACATGGAATTTGTATTAAAAAAGAGACAAAGAACGTAAACTATGCGTCCTGATCATTGTTGATTATTTTAATGAACAAAGTGGGCATTTGAATCTATGGTCTCATATTCCCTCACGGCTCTTGGCCAGATATGGCTCACAGACTAATAAATGGCGTTTTTGGGAAACTCATATATTGTGAATTAAGACTAATTCTTTTTGGGTGAAATACTTAGATGTCTGGGTTTCTGGGAGAACTGAGAGTGACCCTTCCCTTTGCTGTGCTCATGGCCACTGTTTGCTGTTGGCCAGCTGTGCTGGGTGGGGTGCACATCTGGGGCGGAGGCTGGTCTGTGGCCGGCAGCTCCTCTGTGAGAGGCCCTAAGTGGGTGTCCAGGAGCCGGCAGGGCACAGGGAGGAGGTTTGCAGAGTGGCCCTTGCACTCTCCATGTCGTATCTGGGATCTGCCTGCTCCCCTAGCTGAAGAGCTTGCATCTATTTTTTTTTTTTTTTTTGTAAGAATGATATTATCCTAGGTCCCAATCTCTCCTGTTCTCATGGGTTATTATCTCTAGACTTCAGTGGAGGAAGTTCAATTCCACAATGGATACTTCTGCAGTCACAGTCTGTGGTCATGGGTGATAGAGCCATGGAGTTGGTTATGGGAGAAGGTCATGGTGAACGTCATTGGTAATGGTCATGGATGGCAGGTGGTCCTGGGCAGTGGCTCTCCGCCATGGCTGAAGCTAAGGTCATGAGGAATGGTTCTGGCATCTGTGAAGGTCATGATGCTGGTCATAGATAATGGTTACGGGAAAAGGTCGTGAAGATGCCTTTAGGAGAAGTGCACTGCTTTGGGGGAACAAGGAGTGTGGACACGGAGGTTCTGCATGC